>JTDE01000794.1:181838-198425 GCA_014338405.1 Paragonimus skrjabini miyazakii
TTAAAACCAGGTAGAGTGGTTGGCCCTATCTGGAGTTGCTGAACTCTTAGCCGGTCAAGGTTTGCACCGAGACCGCCCAGTCAGCACCACGAGGAGGTGGTTTAGCGCGCCGACTTGGTTCTTTCATCTTACTGTGGATATCTATAAACTTTTCAGGGTAGCCGTTATCCACCAGCGTTTCCCTAATAAACTCTTCTTTCTCCAATCGACTTGCTGTGCAAATCACTCTGGCTCTGTGGAATGACGTTTTCACTAGCCCTCGTTTATAAGCAATAGGTGCGAAGCTGGAGAACTGCAAATATTGTCCACTCCAAGTTGGCTTACGATGAACAGATCGTTGTAATGTACCATCTTGACGTCTGGTTATAAGAATGTCTAAGAACGACAAGCAATTATTATCTTCCACCTCATGTGATACAGAGAGGTTTGGGTGGACGGAGTTCAAATAGTTATAAAATGAAGTAAAAGCACATCCATCAGTAAAACCCAAAATGTTGTCCACGTAACGTTTGTAAAGCAGGACCACCGAAATCCTTTCTTGAAATTGCCTTTCAAGCATTCCCAAAAACATATCCGCCAATATAGGACCAAGTGGGCTACCCATGGCTACGCCATCAATCTGTCTGTAGTTAACACCTTCGAACGGAATGTTTTCTGTACAAGCAAAAATGAGATTTTTTAAAAGATCTAATGGATTACCTACAGTTACATTTTGACTAAAAACAAAATCACATAGAAATTCGACGGTTTCACGCAACCGTACATTAGTAAATAACGAGTCTCCGTCGACCGAGTACATCATCATTCGACTTACTGAATTGTTCCCCAAAATTTCTGCTAGCTCCAAGGAACTACGAACACAATTGGGGGATAACAATTCACGAACGGGTTTAAGAATTTTCACTGACCATCGCGCCAGCTTGTGGTATGCCGAGTTGTTCATGAATGATATCGGTCGTAGTGGGATACCCGTCTTATGGGTTTTTGGTGGACCTCTAATCCTCGGTATCTGTGTGCCTGTTGGTTTCAGTTTCTTGTAGTGAACCTTAGAAATATATCCATGCCACATCAATATTTGTAGTTTCTTTGATATCTGTTTTTCAATCAGGAAGATGTTACTAGGCCTGGCATCTAATTGGAATTTCCGTACACCAGAAACTACCACATTCATCTTGGCTACATAGTCCTCTTTTTTCATTATGACGACACCAGAGCCCTCATCTGGCTTGAGGGAGACTAGGTCAGTCATTTCTTTGAGCTCCTTGATTAAGGGAACTCAATGGTTTAAACTAGTGAGATTGTCAGAGTCTCAGATGTCAACGCACTGAAACACAATCTAACTCACCAATGCAACCAGTAAAAAGCCAATCAGTACAAGGACAGATTGGTGAAGTCTACAATCATGACCTTCCAACTGTTTCATCCACATTGTTACTAGGCAGTCGTATCCCCTTCTATGAATGATGTTAACCAGGTGTCATAGACAGGTTTCCTGTCAGCAGTAGGTGTTGGTATAGTCAACATTTTTGTCACGGAGTTAAACTGTTTGTCCTACCTTGTGATATATTCATGTGTAATTATTTCACTGTGCGCAGAATATATTATCAGGGAGATCGATGGAGTTAAAGTAACCGCTTGCGTCTCACCCTGTACGTTTTCATTCCTTCTGGGTGTACAGCAGTCAGATCTTTTGTCACAGTTAGGGAAGTAGTGGCAATTGAATTACTTTTGAATAAGCAACTATTCATGACACGTTCGTATTCGTTCATTATCTGTAAGTAGAAAATAGGCCTAATCTACAAATGAGCAAACGTTTTGCAGGTGGAAATATATATGCAATGTACTGTCTACCTTTAAGGTAACTAGATGCTTTTGGGATAATGTAGTGGTTTGATTTGCTGTCAACGATCTGTTCTATTTGCAAATTGATGGGGTGTCTAGACGAAAAATTAATTAGCGTGATTGTCGATATGTTACTGCAAGTTTGAATTAAATTGGTCACATAAAATCAAATCCAGACAATATTTTGCCGCTCAGCGCCTGCCACAGGAAACTTTTCCAAAAAGGTTTCATTACATACCTGTCTGAAACTGATGAAACGTTCGTATCTGAGTGCTTGGCGGACAGTTTGCGATACTGTTACATTGGGCATAGACTAGCCTTAGTAACCGGTTGAACAGCATCATTTTAAGACAGAGCTTCTCACTAGCTTTTTCAATGTTGTACAAACAGGAAATTGTCTCTGATTACATATCAGAAGAAATTTTGAAACCAGAAATCTGTGACATTCTTTTGTACGTGCTGCAAACGTTTACAGTGTTTTATACCCATAACAAAGTGAAGAGTTTGAGTAAGTTACTGGTAATGCTTGTTTATTATGCCATCTGAATGTGGTAGCTCACCCCTACAGAAAATTGGATTGATTGCATTTGCAGTGGCAAGACGTCACGTGAAATGCTGGGAAACGTTGGACTTTTACAGGATTTTTTGAAATATTTGAATTGTAACTTACGCACACTTTTTACTTCACTGGACAGATAATGACATGTCTACATCTGTTATTGCTCATCTCTCGATCAAATAACTGGGTATTTTTGTTCCAGCATTAGAGTTCGGTCTGTCCATACAGTGTCCTATTGACTGATTCACATCAATGAAACGATTTTGATTGGCATTGCATAGATCTTGTTGTCAAATAACAAACCATCAAGCCGAAATGATTCCTTGAAATGGACAATGAAAATTGAGTCCATCTTGACGGTCTTGTGGCTTTTAGAAGTACACAAAGGTAATTTATTGTCTGTGGTCATTCATTTCTTGCGCGAATATGAGTGCTGTGTGAAATATGAGCTTACGTATGTTGCTAGCCACTACGGCTTTGTGTAAACCAATAGGAACCTCTCAAATGGTGGCGCTGCCGTGTGTGCCATAACAAAAATCCCGTATCTTGTTCGCTGTTCACCTACAGGTGTTGTCCAACCGGATTAATGAACCCTCAGTTCTTCGTATCAAATAATCCCAGAGTAGAACTTAGTGATCAACATCACATACCCCAACGGTCCTGGTGGTCATACACCGCCTTTACACACACAGCAAGCGTTGGTTTGGGAAACCTTGAAGAATGTACCTGCAGAAAACTCAGTCTAAAAAAGAAAAGCAGCCTACCTGTCTTTATGCAAACGTTGCTGTTCTTGCTATTGTATGGTAGATAAACTTGCAGTATATGACAAAGAATTATTTTGTGTCTGACATGTGCATTATGTAAAGCGCATCCTGTGCGGTGGGTAGATGAATATGGAGTCCCATACCAAGGTGTTTTGTTGATTAGATATGACCCAAAATTAACACACTTTGATGCCCATCCAACTGTTCGCAAAGACACGATGGAGCGGACCGAAAAGCAAATGCTGTATTGACCGCTAAAATATACCCAAGAAAGAACTCCAGCACTTAGGGGATGCTATTTTATACTCCCATCCAGGTAAGTCTTCCACTTCGTAGTCTGCGTCTTGTGTCATCATGGAATTCAGACCAGACTTCTTGAAAAAATACAATCCGGGTAGAAGCCTGAACGACGGCTCCGCTGCGTTGAGATGCGCAACACATCTTGGTGATATAATAGGGTGACGCTATGACGAGCGCGGTCTTGAATGTGATGAGAGTACGTTAGGGACAGGTAGCTCGAGTATATATCACCCATTCGTTTACACCAGTGACATTCGGTTTTCTGGCAAACGGTGCTCAATCCCTCTGTGAGCCATGGAATAGTCGGTGGTAATACCCAATAAAAATGTATGTAGCAGCATTTAAAAGAAAGGCGGGTCACATGATTTGGAATGCAATGATCTACAGACATAACAATAGAAAGATTCTTATCGTCATATATTCATTAGGCAGGTAATCCCTAAATTAATAGGTCAATACAACATTGGTTAGATAGAGGTACACAGAAGAAAACAAAGGAATATGCATTTGGATTGTGTTACAGGATTGGATAACGACTGGCCTTATGACAAGAGGTGATGATTATTCTGACCAGTTTGTCAGCCAGATACTTTCTAACTTCAACCGGATTGTAACAACTGAGTCTACAAAATAACTGATTGAAATGCTGCTACAATGGACAAGAGCTTGGCGGATATTTTTAAGAACTTGCTACCTCTATTTAAAAGATCAGTGGAAATTACACAATCACGATATAACCACTACGTAGGCGTTAAAAAATCCTGAAACAGGATACCCAATGTAAAAATTACTTTCCAACCATTCGCATAAAAAGCATCAACTGATTTTTGTGAAAACCACAATGAAAGGTGGTTTTTCATGTCCTGATATAATGCAGCTCGTAACTTTTTGGATAAATGTCTGAGAAAGGGCTCACCCTTCGGTCATAGTTCCATGAGCTGTGGAAAAATAAACGCAAAATATTCACTAGCCAGTTAAAATCGTGCGACCACTCGGTCAACCCATATAAATGGCACTGTTACAATACTGATTTAAAGGTGTTGAAAAGAACATCGTTAGTTTATTTGTAATGTATAGCAATAATAGTGTTGGCATTTCAAAGGCATGGGCTAATTATAGCAAAAGATAACATAGTTCACTGGAGTTTTTCGGTCTTAACTATATTGTAAGAATATTTGCAGGTTTGAAGTAAACATACTGGTATTCACATAGTAGAGTAATTGGTTTGAGGCGGATTCCGTAACGTTGTAACATACGGCATGGTGTTAATCGTATTACGACGTTTCAGGCTGTACTGTATTTTCAAGACAAGCAGGTGGCCTTATGCATGATTGATGTGTTCTCATTTAAGTCGAAAGTTGAATATCGATATTCAGAAAAGTGGAGTGAGTGTAATGTGCGACCGAAACCAGCAAGCGCGCACTAGTTGAATTTGAATTGGTGACGGAGCGTGTTGCTGTGTTGTCGGCGCCGTTTTAGTTATTGTTTCTGTAAGCCGTGTGCATGGCTTACTGGGCCTTTGGCTCATGCTTGTTCCTTGTTGTTTCCTTTTACAGGATTGCTGCTGGAACTCCCTACTTCGGAAGAGCGCTGTCCCCTGATGTCTCCACATTGCCCCGAAGTTGGTCCGAAAGTGTAACGGACAACCCGAGGAGAAACAGCCGGCTTGCATGCTACATGAGCTTATTGTTCACTACTCAGTTTACGTCGCATTAAACACAAACGGACCTTCATCTCTGGATGATCAGGCACAATAGTTCTCTAATCAATCGTCAGCCTGCCCATCTAATCTATGAATAGACACAACACTAGTTAATCCGATGGCCAGTAGTGGATTTGGATTAAAACAAGGCAGGTACCACTGATAGTTGACAGAGAATTTCGTCTTCGAATAAGATACTGGTCAACTAGTCTTTAACTGTACGTTTTGCTCAGCACCAACATGTGTTCCCGTTTGTACAGCTGATGGAATGAAACAACCTTATGCAGGCAGTCGTTGAGCAGGCCCAAATTTTACGGAGTATTTTTCAGCAATCCTTAGGAAAAATGACCATCATTAGATGGACCAATTTTCTTCCAAACATACAAGAACTGATTAGACAGTTTCGGTTACGGTTTCCATTTGCTTGTTTTAAATGCCCTCTGTTGAGCAAACTTAATTGGTCAGTTGTCAATGGCTAACTGTTAAATAACTTAGCTCAAACTATAGGTTGCCTGGAGTTGATATTTTAATCCATACTAAAATTTAGATAGCATGAAATATAAATACCCAAGTAGAACTACAAAAATTCACAGTAATAACGAAAGAAGGATTAGAGTTCTCAGCGGCACTGTTACGACACTTCGTGAAAAAATCTCCAGTTTCGATCTCTCGGAAGCTACGTACATACCACAGACTGTTGTCCCAACGGATAACTTTCACTTTATGCCTCTGTGATCGATAATTAATCGATACAACCCGCACCTTTATGTCAAATAGTCTGACACAGTGTGATGCGCTGTTGTTTCATTTCGATTCGTGTCCATCACCTCCTGGCATCTCATATCAGACTGTTACCAAATGTCAGCTGTTTCGGTCCTGCACATCGATCTGTTCACTTCTTTCCAGTTAGACAATTTCCTTGTGACCTTTGCTTCAAACATGATTGACGACTGCGAGTTGTGGCTAACGTATGAACTGCGAAGCTAACAGCCAGCGAACGAACTAACGGTCTGCTGACGTTCGGAGGTACATGCATGCATGTGTGTGCCAGACAGCATGGACGCGCACACGTCCACCCGCCATCTGTTCTCGCTTCCTCGAACACGATGATTTCCACTGGCGATAAAAAAGCGAACGGCTGTGTCTGTCAGGGTTGGTAACACACGACCTATCACGCACTACCACAGTATGGAGACAAAACTATTCAGAGTTGGGTATTTTCGTCTCTAGAGGACTCACAAAGCCAGAAGTGGTTCCTGTATGGAAGACATTTTTCGCTTCACTTGCACACACCGGAATCGAGGGCTTCCATTTACACCTTGTGTGAAACCGTTAAGTGTGCATTTGAGTCCAATAGCTTTTATCAATTATAAATAGAGTCATTTTCTCCTAAAATAGCTCAGTCATCAAACTGAGAGAGTTCCTTCTACTTGAACTACTCCACCTTTCCCGTACTCCCGTACCGAACCGCACCAACTAGTTTCAATTTCTAGATTCATAAGTAATCCACAGAGTACTCTGGGGCCGTGGGATGGAAAAAAATCATGAAACTGAAGTCCCGGTTCGAGTTACTAAATGGGTGAGTCTGGTGTTACCGTATTAATGGCCGGAGATTAATTTCCTAAGAATAGTAGACGGACAGTACACGGAAAACCAATATAGATACTAGTCCTGGGAAGTCTTTCATCATTTCCGTAAGCTATTTTCGAATTCTGGTGCTCCTCCCATATCTGCAGCTTTTCTGGTTCAGTCTCTAATTACCGGAGTTCACAACCGGAGCAAATGCTAAAGTTTGGGTAAACGATCGTAATTTTACAACCTATAATGTCAGTGGTTATCCCTGCTTAATCCGCGCGAAGCGACTTCGTCCAAGATGAATACTCGGCACTGAATGTAAACTGAAGACCTCTCTAAAACAAAACCTTAACAAATTACTTGCGGCATTTCCATAGACGTTGCAGTCGGCCCATTTCGAAAAGAAGCACTCGACTCGAGTTTCGCTCTCATTAGAGCTCGTCAATAGTGCATATCATCGCCAGTGGCGGGACTTGAACCACGGACACGCTGTTCATGAGGCAACCGTGTTTACCACTGTGCCATTGACCTCACGTTAGGCACGACCGAATTATCACATGTAAACACTCAATCACTTTCGCTCGTGAGTAATGATCTTCTTTTCGAAAGGGGCCGACTGCAAAGTCTATGGGAATGCGACAGCTGCGATCAATTTTGGGTGATGTTCAATCCACATGAAAATCAAAATCCCCTACTACTCATCAGAAATTATTTGTCGTTTTGAAACAACTTAACATTTTTTCACCTAATCAGTAGAGGTGCTCAGAATTGAAACTGTACTATTGCAGTTATCTTAATTTGCAGGTCCAAGTAAGGGTTTGATTAACATGTTATAACCGTTTATAACAACATCCTAGTGATGGTGACGTGCTTTCGTTATGAAGACATGTGTGCCACTGTAATCTGGCAAACAATTGTGAATCAAAAGCCATCGACTCATTTATTTATAAGAACCACATCCCAATCGTAGCGAACGAATGACGTTGCAATTGACTGTTTTTTGTCCACCTCAACAGTTGAGAGCAACAATTCACTTTCTGATTTGTATTAGACAATCGCAAGCAATGCATTTTCTGTTCTGGTGGCGATCGGACAAACTGGGCGTTACTCACAGCCGAACGGGTTGAAAGTCCGCACGGGATAATTCGGTCGTGCCCGGCGTGAGATCAGTAAGGCGATAGTCAACACGGTTGTCTCATGAAAGCGTGATAAGAGTCTAAATCTCGGTAGCGTCAAGTGTGTACGCTATTGATGAGATCCGGCAGAACCGAAAGTCGGGTATAGTATTTTGTTCGCAATGGGCTAGCTGGAAATGCAAAACCTTCGGGCAAACGTAGGGGATCTTCCGTTTACTGTAGCCAAAATTCCGAACTACTCATCGATCTCACAGTTTACAGAAACAGTGGCGGTGGTGCGTAGAGAATGACAATTTCCATGTTTCTAAGTCAAGATTCTTGTTGTCAGATCTCTTGCCTCTAAAACAGTGACCTGTTCCACTAATGTGCTTGCTACCACTTTTGCCCAGGTAACTGGTCAACGATATGCTAGTAGCTTCATTTGATGGCACAACATGTGATAAAGCAAATAAGGACTTTCTGGTTTCTGTCTACATCCCGAAACAAAAGTCTGTTAAGTGATTATTACAGTCCGAAACTCTCACCCCATTTTGTGCGTAATAGAAGAACGGTTTGTGTCAGTGATGAAACTATGTTGACAACTGAACTATGATCGTTATAGTTTAATTTGTTTTAGTTTGCCTCTTTACCATTCACACAGATTACAATAAACGCCAGTTCACATGCAGCTAAATTTGTACTAGTGTAAATCGTGTGATGTCAGTATTCCATCTTCTTCAGTTAAATTCCAAGCAAGCCGGTTATTTTAAACTTGTAAAGGCTAAAGTCTTCTTTACGTTCTACCCGGAAAAGTCTCAGCAAAGTTAATCCATAGTAGATAAGTTCTGAAGGGTTTTAGGGCAGCGTAATCACAATCGCTTCCGTAGTGTTTGGAACAGACCTTTTATATTGCATTCCGGCAACATGGTTGCATGTTCAGTGTCATTTTTAATAGTGCCTGGTACGGGATGAATGAGTATGGAAATTTGGCATAAAAATCTCCGCTTCAAAATCCATACATAATGCACTCATTAGTCGACTACATTCATGTTAATGCGATTGATCGCCCACATTGTGCGGCATACCGACTTTCTTGTTCCTCTTTCTTTCTCTCATCTATTGAAGAAAGACCAACCATCCGAACGAGTGGACCGACATGGTATTTGCATACAACGCCGACATGTATTCGGCTAGCTGTCTCTTCCAAGTATGCACAATGCTACAATCAAACTGGTGGATCTACCGGGGCTATGTCGCATCGAAAGACTCTGATCGGGGAACAAATGTTTGGTATGGGTTGATCAAAAGAACACTTGCAGTGTTTTTACACTTTTTGACCTGTGGTTAATAGTGAATGTGTGTAAGCGAATTGATTTATACAATACTGAATGTCCGCACGAACTAGTTAGAAGTAGTGCATGCGGCATAATGTATTCCAATAACTACGCACGAGTCCTATTTCCAGGCGTATACATCTACAATTGATGAGTCGTATTCGGACCAACTTACAACCCTAGACAATCCGAACGGTGTACACTCACATCGACGTTCTATCTTATGGGCGTAAAATTATGGGAGAGTGCGCGAACACCAGCTCGCGGTTACAAGTCCCTCAGGATTTACTTAGTTTTATGGACCTTGTCAGCAACAACAATAATAACAGCGGCAACAACAGTGAGATGAATCCTGAGTCCCCAGGTCGTTCTTCCGTATTCATCCAGTGACCATTTTGCCTAACGGGGATACGCTTCGCCTGTGGTCTTTCGACCAGCATGTGAGGAGAAGAGAGAACACATAGACACGTTTCCTGCCGAGCGGTCGTGGGTGGGTGTGATTGTGAGAGCGATGGTTGAGTAAGGTCATATGTTCTTCAGTTCGGAACGCTGCTGAATGCGACATTCGTTCAACCTTTCGTGCCTGAGTTTACCCCCTAGGGATTCTCATTTTCGGTTGCTCTATCGTAGGCCAAAGGTCATTTGCCAAGATTTGAGTGTGGCAAGACAGGGGATGCTGGTTTGTATTAACTCATGTGTGTGTATGTGCAATAGGACGAACAACCGACGCGGACATCCCTGTCCCTTTCATTCTAAACCGGACGGCTAAACTAGATTGTTGAAGTCCTATGCCCTTGTACAGTAATACTTAAGAAAACCGTTATGACAAGGCCCTTAATTGAATTTAAACTAACAGTGTATAGCTGCCAAGTATTCCCATTATAATTTAAATTCGGCAGGGGTTTACAAGTTTTACGATCTCACACATCAGTAAACACTTAGGTAACGAATAAACAAACACTTTGTGGTTGTCGTCCATAAGCACCGAAGAACCGATTGTGAACTGTTTAGTTAAACGTTATCGGTTACTTCCTTGTTCTCGATCCCTCAGAAACCTGAGTTGCATTTATAGCTTATAGCGACGATCATACCCTGGGTAAGAAACCTGAGTTGCGTCCAAGATGATGTAGCCTTTTTTAAAACTAAGTGCGGCCAGCAGTTCAGACTGTAGTATATGATACACATCCCCATCTTATTAACAAAAAACCGAAGCGTTCTTCTAAGTCGCTGTCATCGCCCTATCACTCACAGCACAGACAAATGTTGACCGGCTGTAACCACTAACCACAAATGGATCCACTACTGACGACTTGTGGAATGAAAACCAAGGACTTGAAAGCTTTATCATTCCTCCTTGTTTACAGCATCTTATCAGCCAAAATGGATGTAATCCGGTTGAAAATCATTTCAACTACGGGTGTAGATGGTCAATCTTGAACCGAGTACAATGCTTTAAGACGATCTGTCCAAAAAGACATTCAATAACCCCACTTAAGCTTTCTACAAGAGTCATGGAACGGGGTTCTATAATCCAGTTGAAGTACCGGACTTCTTATTCTCGGCCAAGAACTCATTTTCCTAGTCCGTTTCGTGGCGCTTCTAAATGAGTGTAATGTGAGGTCAGTAATTCCAAAATACAGTGCAAGAAATTTGAGCTTTTCACATTATTTGTAAAAATCTATCATCAGAATTCTTTTAAATGCTGATCACCCGAATGAGAAGCTCGAACCAAAAAGACTAGCGCATTCCTAAAACAAGTAGCAGCAGTCAGCCATACATTCCCTGTTTTCAGTAACCCGGAAGCTTGTATGAAAACAACTCGACTTTATACAACATCTGCCTTAAACGGCTTTGTATGATTAGTTGCTGGCCATTGCAGTCAGTAATCAGTTGGCCAGCTTTGTGTGTACAAAAACAATCATATGTAAGCCTTAGACTCCCATGGACCTGATAGTTTTGTACTGTTGTTCTACACCTAATTTGTTATTTCATTTTCTTCACCCCTCACCTCAATAGTGTCATATATATGTTCCTGGTTATTGTTGTTTGGTACTGAAGAGGCAATACGAAATGCTAGCATCTACCATTGTCCGTCTTCTTATTGCTTTGTTCAATAGGTTGTACTTTCTTGTCCAGTTACTTTTCGCTTCAATGAAATTAACTCGGTTCCATGTCATAGTAGATCCAGATGTGTAAAATTTTTTAGCCTAATCACAAGTCACAACCTGGTGATCCAGTGCACCACATATAGGATAACGACCTTGTGTCCATGCTGAAATTTTAGAACCAAAATTCTAAGACAAATTAAGCTGAAGGTCATCCACCGACAAATCGAGGCATCATGTGCTAACAGTTAGCTAGTAATCGGTTGCTCTTGTTTCCGTCCTACCATGTTACATTCCAAGCTTTCTTCGTCAGTCTCCTTCTGATTGAGGTTTCGAGTAAAACACACGTGTGCATGCAAGTGTGCACACAGACACTTTATAAGAACAAGAAAATAGGAGGCCTATCTGACACCCCTCTAGTTGTTCGGTTCGTGCGCAACTACTCTGTTCTAGGAGTTGATGTCCCCGTTTCTGGCTGCTGGGACGATTCCGATTAGTTCGGACGATCAGCAGCAACGACAACGGTGAGGACGACCTCGAGGCCGGCGGAAAGTGGGTCAGCCCATCTGCTGTTCCGCTAACGGAGCGCGCATATGGTGGAGCAGTAATGGCGGCTTTATCACCAGCACCAACACACAAACGTCTGTAACACTGTGCAACTAATCAGGTGTACCAAGAAGGAAACTGCATCACGGACAAACCCAATAAGTCTCTGGCTGAGTCTGTCGAAAATTGAGAACATAACCAGATTGTACATACGAATAAACGCAGGGAGCTCGTGTGGTCCTTAATCATCTTCATATGGTCGCAATCGGTGCTGGACCGAAATGTTGTGTGTAAGTGAACCATAGCAAAGAAAGTAACATCAACAACAACGACAACCGTCTGTTGTGTGACTCGTTCTAAGTATGTAGTCACATTCGCTTGACCGATATGTGCATGCTGCTTTAACAAGAGGACAAGAGGTCTATCAGTGTTGCACCAAAAGACAACTTTCTGTCAAAAACTGTCCAACTCGCGACAACAAATGTTGGTCAACCGTAGTGGACAATCATGCATCCGTAACAAAAGACAGTGTGTGTATATGCCCGATTGCACTTCATGCTTCATTTCTTTCGCACAAAATGTTTGGAACTGTGGTCAGTCATGAATGGAGTAGTCTTGTATAACAAACCCTAGAATTCGTTTGTGTTAACAAAACCCTCGATTTTCAAACTTCATGATACCAACACCCAAATCCGGAGCGAACAACTTTAGACAAATACACTACAATAACGTCAAACCTTTATGGCAGTGGATTGTGCAGACCAACGAATTGAAGTGGACAGTGTCCTTCCAAGTCAATGATGACTGACACTTCACAACGACAAATCGATCACACTGTTCGCACATAACGCTATTTCAGCCATATTTCTGTGGTAGTATTGTGCTGTTGACTACGTTTCTATATCTGCCTCATAATTCAAGCAGTGCTCATAGGGCATACTGTCCAAACGTTGTACCATCATCTCCGATTTCTCCTTGTCAGAGTCCTTTCCAGTGATGTCATCAACCTTGAACTTTTCCTGATATATTGTCCTAGTATCCACGCTACAGTAGACACATCATGACCTTGTATGTTAGAAATATATCTCCTTACCGGTGATGTCCCCTTTGAATGCTAATTCCAACTAGGTGTTTCAGTACATGTTGCAAGTGTTGTGAGTCAAGAACGCGGATGGCGCAAGGGTTTTTATTCAGAAAACCAATACATGGGTTATGCACTTCAACACGATTACAAAAACAACACTCATCTACGCATGACACTGGTCTCAAAACGTCACGGTTGCCACGGATGCTCATGCTCAGTTCTTTTAGGTACCCACAACCATTTAATGCCACGCTGCACCCCAATGCTTCTTGTATTTTTCTCGCGGCAACCTCAATGTCAACATTCATGCTTCTCCCTCACTACTGAATAGTAGTGATGCGAGTACTATAGTGCAATCGCTCGCCCTCACTACACAAGGAAGCTTGACCATCCCTCGGTTACCTGTCGGCAAAGTTGCCACTTGCAATTTAGCTGTGTCAAAATTCACAGAACGATCATGCTGTACTGTCGCATTCACAACTTTAGGTGTTTTCAGGCTGAGTATCATCAAATCCACTGCAGCAAATGAGCCCATTCTATATGATGAGATATGGTAGATAATGAGATACCAGGTCTTGCCACCCATTATTACAAGTGTGCTGAATTACAATCGTTGTGTTCCCCTTTTAACACATATGGAAGCCGACTGCCCGTGACCGGTTTCGATTTTGCTATTACACTTCGAGTGGAGGCATGTGACCAGTTAATCTAGCATACAGGTTTAATGTTAGGAATCGGGTTGCCACCAACTGAGTTACCAGTCGATCTGGTCTATGTGATGATAGACATGCAAAAACAATGAACGCAGAGCTTCGAGACTCATTGACCCACTTATATATGACTCGTAAGTCCATACAGGTTCAGGGAATGACTACCGTACGACACCTACAGTGTACTCATTTCGAGTTATCGTGGCTGCACAGATTACAAACTTGTGAGTCGGAGTAAACTGCCCGTACATAATAAAGGGATGTAGGTAATTCCTACACACAAGTGAATATAATCTCCCAGTCATAACTGATGAGCATTCAGTCAGCTTTCTACTGGGCACCGGCTTGACTTTACTGCTGTGAAGAGTGCCAGCTCACCGCTCATGTTGACAACTCCAACCTGAAGAGCACAAACTAGTATCGTAAACAGTCGTGCAATCGGAATGTGAACTCAAGGAAACAATCGCAGTGCAAACTCCAATTCCTTAGTCTGAACCAGCTTGCGTAGGCCTGTCCAATCCCTCCAGATCACTGTGTATATACACAAATTGATGTGAAGCATGCTGTTTCGACGAACTTGTAGCAACCTCATTAGTCTGGTAGCTGAGGGCCAACCGACAATTTCCAGTCTTCTAGACATCTTTCTTGAAGCAGCTGCCCTTCAGTAGTCAACGGTGTGAATGGAATAACGCCGTCATCCGAACGCGTGTGGTGCACACTCATACGCCTCTATGGCAGATTTTGGGTGCAAATAAGAAGGCATTTTCACAAATATTTTCTTCTGACACGTTGTTATGCAAATTCATAGGCTCACCAAATGGAACAGGAGAAAGAAACTGGTTTCGTAGTGCTTCTCTCTCTCTGTGTGTTTGCTGGAGACCTGCTGGTATCGGAAGATATATAGGGAAAAGTGGAACTTGAGTCAGAAAAGAAACACCGTGAAGGCTACTAGATGACAAACATAGTAATTGGACATCGATACACGATGAGACAAGTTGTCAAGATATACACAAGTTTGATTATCTGCTGTTTGTGATTTAGAAATGTTACCATAATACCGGTAGTATGAGTAACTTCATGTAATTGACAGTCGGAAAGAGTTTTCAAACCTACAGCCTGAGACTAGAATTCAACAGCGTTTTCTGCTGCGGTTAACTCCAATTTGCGGAGAAATGCTGTCGCCTCAGGAACTCGCCCGTTTGACATTCCGGCTTCAGAAAATAAACACAACTTTTTCCGCCGTTTAGTGGGAGGTTTTGCCAATAGATGATCTCTTGTGTGGATCATTTTTCTGAGTGAGGCGTAATCATCCTGTCTAATGTCTGTGACACATTTGGACAACTTAACATAACGTTTTTTAGTGGGGTGTGTCGGGCTTGTTGAAGTTCGTTTAGTAAGACTGTCGTTCTCTGTTTAGCACGATGCAGAACGTTGGATTCGTTGAGGCACGCTTAGTTTGTTTGTAGAAATTTGGTCTTAAATACATTACTTGCATATATATAGTGTTTCTTTTTTATAAACTCTCATTATTTAACTACTGAAACTTTCTTGCGTGGTATTGTGTAACATGTTCTCACCTTCACTTATGCCCGATTGTTTTACTGAGCACATTTCCCGTGGCCATTTGCAATCATGTTTTTGGTTACCTTATTTTGAAAGCTTTTTTCTGTTAGATAATTTGTTTATTCGGTTAATTCACATTCAAGGTGAGAGAACACTGTTATTGTAGTGTTGCCAAACAGTACCGTATAAATTACAACAGTTTGCATCGTCTTTTCTGACATTCTTTTGGATTTGGTCGATAGTCCTACAAGCCCGACCGTCCAAATAAGCGTTATTGAAATTCCTGATGATTAGTCGGGGATCTGGTTAATTTCATGTTGAAAATCACCCACGATTGATCGCAGCCGTCACATTCCCATACGCTTTCCAGTCGACCCCGTTCGAATTTGTTGATTACGCGTTACCGAGTGAATTATCTTAAATCGCTGGGAACGGTACAACACGGTGTCTTCCTAACAGATGACCGTTGGTAGCCGTTATCTGAACGATTACACCTAATGCCCTCTCGCTTTCTAATACTGCAATGACCATCCTGTACAATAATTTTTATATACGGGAGGGTTTCCTCAGAGTGGACAGTAAGAAAACTAGTCTTAGGAGATTTAGAGCCATTTATGTTTTGTTACTCGGACAGTATAGTTTGTGAACAGACAGTCACTAGGATTCTTAGATCCCCTTCTTACATGAAAGCCGTAAGTTTTTGTGGAAATCATGGACGAGTTCATGTTTTTCTCACTAAGTGATCTTTTGTGATCGGTTAGCACACACATACACAGGTTTGGTAATCGAAAAATGTCATGGTAAGTTAAACGAATACCATCACGTGAGTTTTGCCTCCTACATGGTTAAATTTTATTTCTTCATGGCCGATGCATTTTGTCTTATTCTGTAACGCCTAGACTGTGTACTGGAAACACATGCTATTTCATCCCTTAGTTGCAAAAATTGTGAGTATGGCTAATTGTGTGTTTTGGTTCATGCCATCACGTCCTATTCCAAGGATGTTACAGAACCACCTCTTTCTGATTACGCTGTCCATCGATGTCCTACAAGCATGCGTTCTACAATATATACACAGTTGTTAACCGTTAGCTCAACTAAATGATGTAAACACATGTATGTTAATCTGATTAACTGGTAGATTTTGTGATGTGATCTATCAAAACTTTCGGCAAATTTTCCCGTTACACTCGGATATGAAGTTCAGCTGTTCAACAAAGTCTCCGTAGCTTACTCTGACTTGTCCCATTATGTGCTGAACACGTTTACTTACTAGACGTAGATAGGCACAATTTAAGACACAGCTATTTACACTGCAGGTGTAGTGGTCAGAACTAGTTACTGAATAGACTAGGTAAATTCGAGCGTACCTCACTAGGCTATCGATG
>JTDE01000795.1:0-15663 GCA_014338405.1 Paragonimus skrjabini miyazakii
CTTCTGGACCACCTTCACTTTGTGAAGTACTGGAGTGTGGTTTGCAGTTTGCACCCCCGAAAATTTGGGCGCGGTTTTTGGTTAGAAGACAACCTAGGAAGAAATGACCATGACCCGGAGGTTTGATGGTTGGGGGCTTAGAGTAAGACTGCTGCTCTGTGGCCTCTTTGGGAACCACTGGTTCAGACCCGTTCAGCCCCAAAAGTGACTGGTCATCCAAGAAGCTGGGGCAGCCATCTTTGGTGTGGGTGTGGACACATGGGTTGATCCATTCGGAGACGCTGATCCCTTCTTAAGGATGGAAATAAGGACCATCACGTTGGCTTGACGTTTGGGGTCAGCCTTGATGCGTGGCCTTGTTCTATCAAGCTGGGAGCGCTTCTGCCGCTCCTGCAAAGAGCGATCCAGTGAGACTCCTTTCAAATTAGTGTGACTTTTCCTTAATTGAACTGTCTTGTCCAGTACTTCTCCCATGCTGGCCTTCGCGTGTAACGTCACTAGAAGTGCAAGTGACTTCTTGGTAGCTCCGGAGATAGGTCTGTTGGCAGAAACTGAGCTTGTTAATTCTGGAGAGAATGCGGTGTTTACCACCACCCTTGGTTGTTCACCCGGATAGGGTGTGGTAGGAAACCGTCCCCACAAAACCAGCCTCCTCTTCCGGAGTACCTTGTCTCTCAGGTCTGTCGCGGCTTTCTCAATTTGCGCTGCGGACAAAGCCACTGCCTTACGAGCAACCTCCACACCTGGAAGGGCGAACGCAATATACTCGTTCAGCGAGTTCATTTCTGACCACATGTCAGATAAAGCCGTCTGTGTTTCAACCATAGCTTTCTCCAACGGGGGCCATGTGCACTTTATTGATATCTTCAAATGTCTTGCAACTACGCTTCAGCCTGTAAAGTTTCTGCTCACTGGCAGTGGCGGGTAGCGGAACGGATGCAGCTCCGGACGACATACAGTCTTCACGATAAAGGCAGCTCACGCAGATCAATGGCTTTGTCGACGAATCCAACAGAGGGTGTTAGTCCTCTTTGAGGCCTGTGCACTTAAGGTGGTACCAGTGTAAACACGTCTGGCACCGCATACTGTTTTGAGCAGTCATGCGACAGCCGAAACGATCACAGGCACTCGATATTTCTGATCCACTGATGCTGCTGGATCTCGCACGTGTCATTGTGAAGAAAAATTGGAGTGTTAGCGTTATATAAAAACATGGTAGGCAAAAGGAGCAGAGCGTAAAGCTAGAAAATAGTGAAACCGAACAGATATCCACCCAGATAATAATCGGCTAAATAGATGCGTCAAACGGTGCAATATAAAACGAATGTAAATACTGTGAACCAAATTATTTAACACGTAACGAGATTAGTATGTTATTAGATAACAAATATAAGTAATCGTATGTAAATTTTTTACGCGCAAGGCACCAATGAGACAAAAATATAAATAAACAATGACAGTCAGAAAATTTGAACCAAATTCCGAATTACCCGCCAGAAAGAAATGTAAGGTGTGTTGGGTGTTGAAGTGGTTAGCAGCAGTCAAGCACCCAGACAGGCTGCACCGCTTTTTGCATAACAAAACAACAGTAGAAGGGAAGACTGTGCTGGGAAGGAAGAGAGAAATGAAGGAAAAGAAGGAGGTGAAAGAAAATGACAACAAAAAAAGTAAGTCGGATTATATCTGTCCGATTGCTAGTGGTATTGGGATAATTCACTCGCCTAGCTGCTTCTTGAGTGTGCCGAATGATGACGCTACAGCAATCGTTGCTTGTAGTACATTCCATGTCGAACACATTGGGACGGCAAAACTGCCATCTACATAAGGGACTGCCACGTGTTATAGGAATCTTGTACTTTTGCCCTGAGGCTCATTGTGCGAACAACTGTGAAAAGACTTTTGTTGAAGTGGGTCAGGGGAAACAGGACTTTGTACGCCTGTGCGATCCCCCCTTCCTAAACGCATGCAGGCTGTGGAGAATTTTTCCAGTTTTTACTGACGGTCCTTATAGGACAAGGAAAATAGACCATCAGCTCAAGAGTGGCTATCCTCTAGATAGCCATTTAAGCAGTTACATCCTTCTTCCAGTATGGCGCACTTGTCTGCATGTTCACTTCCAGCGGCAGTCTAACAAGTTTATTATAGATGCGTGAAGAGCTATCAATTTGAAAACTCCCGAGAACACCACTTAGGGTTGGTAACCTGCTACTGGCTTTTTTCACCAGCAGCATAACGCTAATACTGGGCGGGAATTGTGGTGCACCAACAGCACTTAGTTCATGCTTTTGGTGTACAGCGGCTGAGGTACGCCATCGATGTGGTATGTTCTGTTCTGATGAACGTGCATAGTACGTATTCAGGGGCAGTCTATTTCCCACGGACCATAGATGCAGAGCGTCTAAGTCTTTCTGAAAGTCTTCAGCTACTTCAACGTTGTGTGAAATGCGCCAGAGTTTTGTTTCATCAGCATACAACACAACAGGAGAGTTACTTACACTTGGGAGGGCGTTGCCGTAGGCTAAGAATAATAAAAAAGCGATTGGTCTGAACTTACTGGCGTTCGTTCTACCTCCGCTCCATTAGATGAGTCAGATGACGACCTTCTTCTAAGTGGCTGAAGCACAGCTAGTAGAGTATGAGTACTGATGGGTAGTAGGGGAGTTTGATTTCCGTATACAGTGAACATTATCCACCATTGGTTGCTGCTATCGCATTTCCATAGACTTTCCAGTCGGCCCCTCTCAAAAAGAGGCGCTAGACTCGAGGTTCGATTCCACTAGAGCTCGTCAGTAGTATGTATCCTTGTCACGACTGACACCGGAACTCCGGTCATGCTTTCGTGAGGCAACCGTGTTGACCACTGCACCACTGACTCCCCATTAGGCACGATCGAATTATCACATGTGAACGCCCAATCGCTTTTGCTTGTGAGTAATCATCAGGTTGTCCGAACACCCACAGAGTTGTCACAGTAACCCTACCGTTAACTCCAATCGATAACCCCCCGACCAGAACTCTTCTTCGAACTGCAATCACAGAAATCATTAACTTATTGAGCGATAATATGATTACTGATATTTCGGTCGTGCCGTACGTGAGGTCAGTGACGCGGTAATCAACCCGGTTGCTTCCTGAATCCGTGACCAGAGTTCCAGTCTCGACCGTTGTAGGGGATGCACTTCTGATGAGCTCTAATTGAAACAAAACCCCAGTCTAATGATTTTTTCGAAAGGGGCCGACTGGAAAGTTTATGGGAATGCGACAGCTGCGGTCAATTGTGGGTGATGTTAAATCCATATAGAGTATGTAGTGCAGCAAAAGAGCAAACGGTCCAGCCACTTCACGTGTGTATTCTTCCGGCATGAATGGGGGTATCTTCTCAGACTCCGGTTACTTATCAACGTATAACCAGAGTAACTCGGCGCGTACACCGACCAAGATGAAGTTAGGGGATGTATCCGAAGGAGGATTAGGATTCCAAGCCGTGGTGGCTGGTTTTGTCCCTGTCAAGCTGCTAGAGACAGATGCATACTGGGCACGTAGTATTCCTGCTACCTTGGGCTTATAAGCAGAGAGATTCCTGAGAATCACTTGAAAGATAATGTAGCGAGCTTCGACCTGATCAGGGAATTCATGTAACCGAAGAATCATTTAAAACAGTCGACCAGTTTATCTCGTAAGTAATACCTGGAGAACCTTCCGGTCGGCGCGTACGGCTGCTGCGCATTGACTGCGACAAAACTTGTACGCCATGCGTTGGTCGCGCTCTTTTTTTAAGAATAAGTCCATCCAAAAAGACTGGCTTTTCCTTCGTTAAATGCTTCGTTGAGGGTTCGAAACTACATAAATTGGGGGTGGGGCTTGAAGTGTAAAGTGGGACTGAACTAGTTATCGCGGTGTTCAGATTTGACATAAGATAGTCTGTTATTCATACACTGTGTTAACCTTCCCTAGTAGTAGCCAGTTGGCTTAGTGTGAGTATTCTCGCATCTTTTGGAAATTGGCCCGTCTGAAATTACGTCGAGCTGGAACTAGGGAGCGGTTGGTCGCGGCATCATACATTAGGCGGAAACTGCCTGTAGCGTGGTCGTTTACACCTAATGGCGTATCAACTTCGAGTATCTCCACCTCGCGGGGTTCGGTAGTTAGCACCTTGTCTGGGCGGAATTATCTGTGACTTACTATTCACCTCGTTGGTTGGTTGACATGCTCGGTGAACCTCACTTTCCACACGAGATTGCGAAATTCAGCTATCGCGAAACGGGGGTTAGCCTGCTGAAGAGACACGCATACAAAAATTTGACGTCACGTAGAACAACGGCGCGACATCCAAGGGTTGAGGTGGGCCGTCTAATGTCACTGCGTGTTTTTTAACCTCATTCTGGAGTCACGGGCGAGCACGACAAATGACGCCCTCAATGATGTGGAATGAGTGAGATGTCCTAACATTTATCCGCCTGGACTCATCAAGTGAAGGTAGAGCCGAATCTTTGCACATTAAGCAGTTAAACTCTCGTCCGGTCAATCAACCTGATGAACATTATTCTGCAACCATACTTATTTAGCCGCGTCCTGACATGACTGCCGACTCACTGTTGTCGTCTGTATCAACTAGATCCTGTTATCTACTCTCAGGGTGCGTCTACAGACCACCTAACGTTACTCGTGTGGACACAACTAGCTTTAATAATTGACTGAATTATGTATCAACTTCGCCTTCACAGCCAAAAATAAAAATAATTGGTTTCAAATGCCCAATATCTTTTGCACCACCTTCGCAGACCCTTGGCATGTGTTCAAATAAATCGATGGCGCCGACACGCTTCAGCACTTACCAGCCTAGACTACACTTTGGATCTCTTTTCTAAAACAGGTATTTTCTCTGCTACTTTGTTCGTCCTAGAACAGTTTCCAGGAAGTGATTATGACGCGGTCAATGTCAAGCATGATATAAAAGTCGTAAGAATATTGAACATCATATATTACTGCCAAATTTACTTAATCAACTGGAACATGTTCGCCACTCTGCTGAAATCCTTGGAGTGGAACGCATTCTTCCTGACACCCGATTCTAGTGCTGCAGCCGAATTATTTAATGAACGCTTCAGGTTCCGCATGAACATCTTAGCTGTGGAAAGATGAAAACGCCGTAACGCATGCGGTAAAAGCAGCCGTCTCACTCTAAAGGAGCAAGATAAGCTTAAAAGTTCTAAATCACGGCAACCAAAGCACACAATTTTTTCTTTACTATGCAGATGCATAAAATGTTTGACACCATAGAATATAGAACCAAAATGCTCCACCTAAATGAAGAAAAACATGCGCTAAACAGCAAAGAGGAGAGCTCGGATTTGATATAGTTGATGAGATGCAGGATCTATGAGAGAGATCCTGTTATCTCGGTAGCAACACTACAGAACAAAACTACCTCGAATGATCCTGTGACAATCTGCGAAGTCTTCCATTCATGGTTTGCTGCCCCCTTAAACATTGAAAGAGATATAATGACTCCACTTCTCCTTGTAAAAACAACTACGTTTCTAAGCCATATTGTTGTGGATGCAGTGAAAATGCGTTCTCAGTTAGCCGTTATCGAGCCTTCTTATCTTCATGATCCTGATAGTATTCACCCTGTTGCTGTCAAGCACGGAGGGGAAGATATTCCTCTACGTTTGCTTGATACTTATATACTTTCTTTAACATTCGGCTTCCCACCTCCCCAGAAGAAAAATTATATAATGAATCCCCTCTATGAAAGTGCCTCGTGACAAGACACCAGCAATTATTTTCCTAGTAAACACATTTCGATACATTCTCGGGTGTTAGAAAGGATAATCAAATGTCGCGTGGTTGAATTCTTATTATCATATAATCTTGTAAACCACTCCCAACATGGGTTTCTCAGCAAACGTTCGTGCAGGATATGCTAGCTGGTGTTCTCTAACCATGTTGCAAAATCAGCCGACCCAGGGAATGCAATTATTATTGTATTTTTGGATATGCAAAAGGCTTTTGATCGTGTGCCTCATAAGCCTCTTTTGATCAAATTGGCACCTCTTAGTATACGTGATTCACTGCTTAGCTGGTTTGCTTCTTACCTTGTAGACCACAAACAACCAGAGAAAATAGAAGATAACAGCTCAACCACCAGATCAGTAACCAGTGGAGTGATTCGAGGAAGCTTACTGGGACGGTTACTCTCTCGTATGAATGCAAGCGACAAGTGTGAAGTTATGAAGCCTGGGAACTATTCCTATTCGCTAGTTAAATCAAACTTGTCCACACTTTTCCTCCTGGCGATCTCACTTCTTGTTGGGAATATTTATGGAAGGAAGTCAGGTCATTAGAGTCTTGGTGTCAAACTTGTCATATGAAATTTTCAGCCAATGGATCCAACATCATTGTGCATGTTTGTCATATGCCAAAGAGCCTTGTGAAACTGAACGGCTATAGTACAATAGCTGACATCTTGGTGCGTGACCTAGATATACATTACTCAAACTCATCCAATTTTGCGGAACATATATATCTTCTAGTAGCTGAAACTAGAAAAACGATTTGTTACATTGAGCATTCACTCCTACTTCGGGTAGATCGACTAAACCTTTATAAGCTGTGCGTACAACCCAAACTTGGGTACTACACGTTCATGTATAATCACCTGCAAAAATCTGAGAGGTTATATCTGGACAGTCTCCAATGTGCATTCACGAATGCTTTGTTGGGTTATCCGTCTCCTGTGAACTCCAGTGAACGGTGCCAGACGCTTGCACTCAATCGGTCTTTGTTACGACGACTGAAGCTGAATCTTGCACTAATTTATTATCCAGTGTACGGCAGTAAATTTACTGTCAACTTCAAGATTCGCTTACAAAATAGCTCAAAGTATAACTTCACGAACAGAGAATTTAATTCGTCAGCTTTTAAGCCCCGTGAAATACTGTGTTCAAATGTTCCTACTGAAATATTCATACATTAGGAAAACACTCCCACATGCAATTAGAGCCAGTGAGAATATACATCAATTCAGACAGAGCTTAGAAATCTTCCTGATATTAATGAACGTCATGTTCATCTTCAAACTCTGCCCGTCTGAAAACGATATCTTTAAAAACGAACATAATATCTGAGGGTAAACCTGTGTCGCGTGACACAACACTAAGTGCACTTCGATCTTTTCAAAGCTACTGTCGTGATACTAGTTTGTAGGTTCGTATGCCCAAAGTTTTCCCGGCCATATGTTAATGCGGATCGGAGATCGTGGTGAGAAGACGGTGAATCTGCAAACAATATTCATTGATTGACTCACCGTTCACAAGCAGACTTCAATGCAACACTCAATGGCAATAAGGAGTTGGACGTGGAAGAACCTTGAGTACAACCGCACAGCAGCCGCTAGAGAGAACGAATGTCGACGGAAACCTTAGCTGACCTTCAGGATTTAGACGGGCGTCATACTGTTTGAACGGTTTCTCCAACGGAAATGGCTAACACATCATCATTTTAATGACTATAGCCTACAGTAGTAGAGATGGCGCAGATTCATTATACAGGCAAGATTAAAGTTGCGATACTCACGCCAACACACTTACTGATGTTGATGGTTTGTAGTAGGTCTACATTCACGAGATAATGTGAACAGGCACGGTGGTACTGATGTGGCGACTCTCACGTCGAAGGGAGTTTAGGATTTTGGGGACGTCAAAGGCGATCTCACTACACTATCAACTTAAATATTAGAGGTATATATCTGAATTTCGAAGCTTATCAGTGACGCCAGCATGATAGATCCTGTACATAGTTATGTCTAAGGCTTGTAGCTGAACAACAAACATGTGTTTAGTCAACACACGTGGATGTCAACATATACATGCCAGTTGATATTAACCAAATCATTCTGGTACGCTCTTACTGCATACTTGATGTTAACGTGTGTTTGGTTATTGATAACTAGGAAACGGTTGTTCACACCAAAATTGTTTGAAAAAATATGTGCACTAAGCCTGATCGTCTCATATGCTTGCATACAAATCTCGCGTTACCATACGTGCCTCTTCCTGTCCTAACAGACCAGCTGGCAATTTTTCTGCGTTGTAAAACATTCTTTCCACTGTATGTCTGCCGTGTAAACCAAATTGACGTCGGAATTCGGCTATATTCATATGCGTGGAAAAGCTGTTAATCAATCTCTTCGCGTTGTACGATAACGGTTGCTTGCTAGGGGTATATATTGTATTAACTAAAACAAAATTATAGATTTTATATAAAAGATTTGGCAAGAAAATCATATTTTTTCATCCGCCGTACATCACATGATTACCTACGCTGCTCCGTTCACCAAGTAACTTTGCTTTCATTACTGAGTCCACAAATACATCTAATGCGAAAGAACGTTCCATCATGTCCGGACACTCAAATTTCTGTGGTGGTTGGACAACTTGCGAGATCTACTAAATTCCGTCGATTTTCAGGAAATAACAAAGTTCATGTCTCCCCTTATCTTGCGAACAATTTTTACATATTTTTCAGAAACTACTTGCACCAACTGATGGTAAAATTCTTCTACAGTACATTTTCTCTATCTTCAAACAGCCTGTTTCTGACATGGCATTGACTATTACACCAGTGTTTACATTTTGAATCGAAACTCGATGTAACTGGTCCGCATTTTTTATCGAACATTAAGGAGTTTGAGAACTGTCTTTTCGGAAGATATGTCCCAAACGTTTATCCATAAGCTGGATATTTTCTCTCTTATTATGTCTGTTTTGATATTTTATTCACAACGTTGGTGTATTGTACAACCATTAATTATGCGTTTGGCGTTACAACGTGTACACTGATCACGCTCAGCTGAGCGTTTGCCTCACAGATGCGTCGAGAAATATACCATTATCAACATAGTTCAGCACCGACGTAGACGGCAACGTCACCGCCTGCGCTGACCAACTCATCGTTACGAAAGATAGAATAACCAGGAGGGTACATATCTTGGTCGGATATGTCGGACATTCATTAGGTCTCCTTTACACCTATGGTCTTAGGCCTTTTTATGTGGACGAGCAATCCAAATTTCTGCACTTTTTTCTTTGGAGAAAGAATCTTGGTAAACATACACCACCAATTAATTATGTTTGTCCGAGTACGCATAAGAACAGTAAAACATAGGATTTCCGTGAAGCCATTGCCTATTTTATTTGATATATCGCTCAACTGAGCATTCTTACTGCAGCTACAAACTGGACAGATGTCTTGAATTTCAGAGTTGCTCCTATCTACAGACTCCTCACTTCGCTAACACGTTATATACCCCTGACTTCGCTATGTTCCCCAACGTGTCTAGTGGTCCCTTCTGCTCCAGCACCCAAGAGATATTCACAATTACCGACGTTGAGTGGTAGGGCCATTGTACAACTCATCGAAATATTTCGTCGAGGTCTTGTTGAATGAGACTCCCCATTGAACAGCTTGCCCAATTCATGTCATCCGTAAACATATGGCACGTGCAACTTAGTAATCGCACCGGATCGGTAAGATCCATAAAGGGAAGTAAAGGGCCCAAAAACGATAACTGTGGTACTCCATTGAAAGAGTTCACAAGGTTGTGCTGGACACCCTCAACATGCACCTAGAAGGTTTTAACGCGAAAGTATTCCTCCATTTACGCTGTGACCGTTGTCGGAACTATCGAGGTTCGTCTTGTACATTTGTCATCTTGCGTTT
Source organism: Paragonimus skrjabini miyazakii (assembly GCA_014338405.1). Taxonomy (NCBI): domain Eukaryota; kingdom Metazoa; phylum Platyhelminthes; class Trematoda; order Plagiorchiida; family Troglotrematidae; genus Paragonimus; species Paragonimus skrjabini miyazakii. Next base: position 9,724 of record JTDE01000795.1, read on the forward strand.
AACATGATGCGGGGCGATGAATTTGTTGAGGTATGTTTTTGTTTTGAATAGCTGATCCTACATTTGTCTTATCTGTCTTTGCTGTGTGCAGTGAACAATCACTAAGAATTTTGTACCATAACTGCTCAGGAAATGTATGCATTATTCTTTTTTGTAATTATCATCGCTTACCTATCACAGCCTTCCTTCTCAGTATTGTTTGGCATGCCCTCACCTTCACCCACACCCGATTGCTTAAGTGAGTTTATTTCCTGTTGACTCGTGGCTATTTACGGACCCGTCTTTAGCTATTATATTTTGAACGCCCTTGTGCTAGATAATTTGTGTATATGGTTAACTCACATTCAAAACAAGAAAGCGTGTTTACTGTAATTTCATCAAAAACTACTGTATAAATTCAAATCCTTTCGGTCGTCTTTACTGACGGTCTTTGGACTTGGTTGACGGTCCCGTTAGCCAAATTGTCAGAATGAGCATCGTGGGAATTGTTGAATACGTGTTACTGAGTCACTTATCCCAAATCGCCAGGAGCGACCTAACAGCCTCGGTAAACAACCTCCGAAGCCTTCAGTTTCAGCGTCAATAGTTATCGATTCACTGAAATAAACGTTCTTCCAAAATCAAGGTAGCATACACCAGCCTGCTGATCTTTGTCTAACCTCTTAGTAATTTTGTTCAAAAAGACTGACAGGCTTGTCGGCCAGGTTAACCGTCTCACGAAACCATCTTGCTGGGTCATCATAAGCCCAGGTTCGGTAATATTATTCACCACCCTGTCCCTGTGCATTCTTTTTAACACCGTTAACAGTGCAGAGGTGGAAATAACTGGACAAAAGTTAGACGCTTCTCCTCCATTGACATCTTTGTGAATTTGGTTCGCGTTATTAACTTCCACTTCGCAGGTAGCCTGCCCTCTTCCAGCGACATGGTAGACGATCATGTAAGAGGATATGCTAGAACTTCAGCCGGTGGCCAACACACTGCTGGACGAATGTCATCCGAACAAGCCGTGTTGTTTACACCTAACTCAAGCGGTTTGTCACACAATCTATCTGTTGTAATCAATATCTCCAGCATCTCAGGTGGATCAACCCAGATCTAAATCGGGGCAGACCTAACAGTATCTATAGTGTGCACCTCTTCAGAAGTTCGCAGTAGATAACTTGCTTTCTCCCCGTTCGTTGTGACATGCATTCCCTGTTCATCCTCAAAGCATGCAACAGTCACTCGTAAGGATGACTTGAACTGCATGTACTTGGTATGTATTCGGGTCCTCTTCAGCTCGTTTTGCCAGATTTTCCTCAAACGTAATAATGCATTCTTTCTAGGCTGATATGGCTGTATTTCGGACCAGTTTATGTTCGAAATATCGGTTATATCCACCGTTAACTTGAATCTTCATCATGCTCCGTGCTGGATGATTTTTTCTCTTCTTCCATCATAGCGGCCTCGACGTCCGACCTTACACAGCACAGGGAACTCATTTGCTAGATTTGATGTAATTGTTTCTATCGTTTCATATTTCGCTGTGATACATATGCTTGGTTCATGCGCAAAACCATGTGATGGGCGCGTTAACTGATGATAATGTTGGTATGCGTACCATTGGGGCTCTGCTCTCGAGTCTTTCGCATTTCATGTGCCCCAGTGGCATCTGGCAACATACCTTATTGTCATGTTTGCTGCTGTTATCACACTTTAAGCGTCCGCCGCATGAATGTATGCGTGGACCAGACACAAATATCACACTGAAATGCTTCGCGTATTTACCCAGTTGGCCTTTTAGTTGCTTACATTGAAAACATTCTCTATCGTAGGTTAACTCTTTGGGGTCTCGTAAACAGTCAATTACCCACGGCAACATTTAATGAGTTGCATGAAGCGCAAAACATGCTTCCACTGAAATATGGCGTTATGATATATAAACATCTAATGGATTATCACTCACCAAAATTCATTTGTTATCGAACAAGCTACACCAGCAACTTCAGCAACATTCTCATACACAAACTCCCAACTGCAGTCGTCCGTGGTACATCTGCAATCGGAGAGCGATAGTCTCTAACGAGGATGCTTAACAGTTGTAAAGGACAAAACACAGCGACAAGTGACTGAGATGCAATGGTAGTCCACACAACAAAAAAGGGACGTACTCCGTGGAATATCAGAACGATGCAAGCAATGAAAAGCACGCGTATTGTGGCATGAATAACGGAATAATTTTGTGTAAAATTCCCATAGGATCAAAACAAAATGGTGCGATCGAGGGCTGTTGTTCTCGAACGTTCACTTTCTTTTGTAAGCACGTCATCCTTGAAAGTAGGAAACACAGGAAACATACATTGCTTATTTCAAGACGTTCAACACAGTATTTATTTCGTTACGATTACCATTTTCGAACGCACTGCTGATTCAAGGACGGAACAATGATGGAACAATTAAACAATTCCCTTCGAAGCACATGTTTATCTGCGTCTGAAAACTTATCCACCCTCGCATCCTTGAGCAAAAACCCTTAAAAATGACGTTACAGGGATGTTGTCATTTATTGCTCTGTAAACACCGCGATCACTAGATAGGGATAAGTCGCGGCATCCATGGACCGATCAACACTGTGATTTCAGCAGGTTCATTAAGCTGGTTGCAGACATCGGAAGTGTTCGACTTGTAGATGACCCGTTTCTCGGTCTCAAGGAGTAGAGCGTGACTACGGCCACTTGTCGCAAGGTGCGTTGTGAGGGTGGTCTTTTCAGTAGGTCAGTAGAACATCGATCAAATCAGAGATGAACGGAGTTAGGAATGCTATGAAAAGGTGTAAGTGCATGTCGATGAATTGCTTGTTTGTGGGAGAGTACGTCTGTGGCTTAACAGAGAGATATCTGAAATCAGGATTCCAGCAACCTGACAGGATTGTTATAACAACGGAATACTGTCCATTTCGTGGGCTAAAAAAGGGGTGCAGATGAAAATCATTAATGCGTGCTTCGATGAGAGGGATGAGAAAAAGATGCGTGTATCGTCGAGTACTTCGAGCAGTGTTGGTTATCGAGTTATTTTTGCCTGACATTGTGTGGGATACTCGAGGCAGGTGATGATCCATTGAAGAATATACTTTGGTGTGGTGCATGTTGAATCGGCGCTTGAATGATCTGGACAATCCGCCGTGAAAACCTTTTTCAGTATGATGTTCCCGTGACCAGGAGGTCCCAGAGCAGGCGAGACTTTCCCACAACACAACTTGCTACCTGGTATGTTAAGCATTAAAAATCTCCGTTTGAGACTAGCCTTGCTGTTTAGATGCAGCAGATGAGCGCGTGAGTGAAACGATTTGACCGGAATGTTGTAGTCAGCAGGCATGCCTGAAAGTCGACGGTACTCAGGACTGAACCTGTTCGACTTCTTTAATCTTGTCATGTGTGTTAGCCCAAATAATCACGCAGTTTGTTTGGTTGCCCTTCACTGGCCATGTTCAAGTTGATTGTTATAATAACAATAATTATATATTTCTCAACACATCTGTGAGAAACACGCTCAGATGAGCGTGATCAGTGTACACATTGTAACGTGAAACGCATATCGTACACATAACTGTTAATTGTACAATACACCAACTACGAAAATGAAGTAACAAAATAGACAAAATAGAAGAGAAGAATTCCAGTTTATAAAGAAGTATTTGAGGAACTTGTTTCTATAGAGATAGTTCTCAAAATTATCAACGTTCGATAAAAAAAAGGCTGAGTAGTTTCATCAATTCTCGCTTCACAAGGTTAACATTGGTCTTATGATCAAGGTCATGCCAGATTTTTCAGGATGAATAAAATGAACTGTCGAAGAATTTTGCCACTATTTGATGTAGAGGATTCCGAAAAAATATGTAGGAACGTTTATCAGGATGGAGGAAGAGAGGAGGGCCCAAATAGACGATCTAATGCACTGGACTTCGTTATTTTCTCGAAACCGACGGAATTTCACAGACCTCGCGAATTGTCCAACTTGTACATGATTTTGATTATCCGGACGTTATGGATTGTTTTCTCGCGTTAAAATTAATCGTAGAATCAGGAATGACAAGCAAAATTACGGGACAGAAGGGAGAACGTAAGATGATCGTGTGAAGTATGACGAATAGCGGAATATCGTATTTTCTGATCAAACATTTATAATTTTGTGATAGTTAATAAAATACACATCTCTAGCGAACAATTGCGATCTTACAACGCGAAGAGAGATTGATTCACAGTTTTTTCTAGTACATGACTGCAGCTGAATTCTGATGTCGGTTTAGTATGCACGGCCGGTATGTAAAATGGAAAAAATGTTTAGCAACACGGGAAGATTGTCAGCTGGTTTAGTAGGACAGGAGGAGGCAAAGACTTGTAGGTAATCACGTGAGATGAACAGGCTAAGTTAAATATATTTTTTCCGAACAGTTTTAACGTGCACAGCTATTGCATAGTGGTTGATAACTATGGAAAGCTGCTGATCATCATGTATGGAGTAAGAGTGTACCAGGATGGTTTCGTTATCACTAACGAGTGTGTGTAATGTTACCACGTGTTGGCCATAATTTTGTTGTTCAGTTGCAAGTTTTGTACATAATTGTGTACAAGATCTATCCTGCTGAAGTAATAATATGCTTGGAAATTGAGAAATTTCTCTAATGGTGATGTTGATAGCTTTGATCAGTTCTAAATATCTGTGGCGTTGCATCATGTGATACGGCATCCCTAAGATGTTATTAGATTGGATCAGTTGTTTGGATGTTACTGGGTCCGTTTTCAAAGATATCGTCTTCAGGCAGGCAGAGTTTGAAAATAGACGTGACGTTCCTTAATGTCGGGAAAGTTTCTAAGCTTTATTTGAATTGATGTATATTCTTACTGGCTCTAATTGCGTGTGGGAGTTTGTTCTGAATGTAGGAATATTTCCTTGAATCCCTCCGCTGGTGACTGGTCTGGACGTTGAGCTGTTATCTCCTAGTTTCACTGTTTGTATGCGGTCTGCAAGGTATGAATCAAACCAGATAAGCAATGGGCCACTTATACCGGAAGATGCCATTTTGGTCAGAAGGCGTTTATGAGGCACATGATCAAAAGCTTTTTGCATGTCCAAACGTATAATAATAATAAGTGCATTCCCTGAATCAGCAGATTTTGTAACATGACTAAAAAATTCCAGCTGGCACGTCGTACACGAAGGTTTACTGAGGTACCGATGCTGGGAGTGGTTTATAAGATTTTGTGATAGTGAGAATTCTACCATGCGACATTTTATTATCCTTTCCAACACTATAGAACAAATTGAAGTATGGTTAATGGGACGATAATTGTTGATGTCTTGTCGCGAGCCACCTTTGTAGCGGGGCTGAATTATAGAATTTTTCCGTTGGAGAGGGAAGGAACCTAACGATAGGGAAAGTGTATAAATATTAAGCAAAAGGAGAGGAATGTCATCCCCTTCGTATTTGAGAGCAACAGGGTGAATACCCAATGGACCAGGATGATAAGAAGGTTTGATAGAAGCTAACTGAGAGCGTATTTTTACTGCATCAAAAGTAACGTGGCTTAGGAACGTGTTTGTTTTTACAGGGGGAGGTGGAGGCAATACATTTCCTTCAATGTTGAAGGAAGCAGCAAAATAAGAATTGAAAGCTTCGCATATTTTTACAGAATCATCTACGGTGATTTTGTTCTGTAGTGTAACTGTTGAGATACTAGGGTCTCTTGTACAGTTTCTATGTTTCAATAACTCCATCAGCTCAGAGCTCTTCCCCTTGCTGTTCAGCGCACGTTTTTCTTCATTTAAATAAAGCATTTCAGTTCTATTTTCTATAGTGTCAAACATTTTATGCATTTGAATAATAAGGGAAAAATCATGTTTTTCGGTGTCACGATTTCAGGCCTTTGAGCTTACATTGCTCTTTTGGAGTGAGGATCC
>JTDE01000795.1:16726-26897 GCA_014338405.1 Paragonimus skrjabini miyazakii
CTGTGGGGGCTGTTCGCATCAAAAGGGGCGTTAAGCATGGGATAAGCAACTGCGGTGGAAATAGTAAGGTTCTGGTTAAGTGTTGCTGTAAAAGGTGTATCACGTGAGAGATTGCTATTGTTGGGAAAAGGTCGAAGATTAGGGGTTGGTAATAGATACACCCTTTTTATCCCTGGGTGGGGTTGTGGCTTTACATGCTCATTTTTACCATTGTAATGCGGAGGAAGTAAGCGCGGGCGACTCACAGGATATTGAATTGAGCAGCGTTTATCAAAGCCAGTGCTCCACTGGTGGCTGGTTGTTGGGTTCCTTCGAGATAAATTTGAAGCTGGAATGCCGGCGTGTGTCTGACTGGTAGATGGTCCGAACCTTATTTTGTCTGATCCAGTCACCGTGTAGACAGGTTGAGATCTAAGCGTTCCATTTGGTTCAACAGGGGCACATCTATTTATATGCTGTTGGTTTCAAGTGGACTCCTCGACAGGGGGCCGCCATTTTGTAAGGCGGGTTGTTGGAACTGTCAAGATCTACTGTTAAATTAATAAAGTCGGCGAGTATGTTTTCCTCTATTGTGTTGTTCCTGTTTTCAAGAAGAGCACTGGCATCCTCAGGTGTGATGCAACAGGACAAAGCTACACACTCAGCTGGACCCGATTCATTACACTTGGACATCATCGCACCTTGTTTGGATGTGTCCTGGGCCACACGCTTGGAGGTGACAGTGTTGCGGAATAAGCGATTTCGACAGTCCCTTTCGAATGGCGTTCTATCCAGCATAATTCTTACCAATTGAAGAGAGGCTTTGGACTTGATAAGGTCCTGACATTGGATGAACTGTCTCGCAATTGTCTCGTTCTGGAATTTGAACGAAAGCGGGCAGCGAACCTTTTGAGTCTTCTTACGGAGACGAATAGAGATATATGATGTCGGGTCTATATCAGTAATTCTCGTGAGTAACTTCTTAAGGCCATCGAGGTGAACCTTATTTGGCACAATGAATACAATGCTTTATATGTGCAACCTATCTGTTTTGTGATTTCTGTTGTCAGCGTGTTGAGAAACATGCTTGCGCTCTCTATGTTATCCATCTTGGGACTTCCCGGTACTTTAAAGATGTAGGATAAAGAGATAAGATTCTCCCTTAGAGAATCAAAAACAGCATAGCTTGTTTTTGTTCGGGCAAGTTCAGCCTCCAGTTTAGATACCTTATCAAATAACTCCGCCAATACATTGTCTAGGGGGATAGAACAGTTCTTAGAGGGCTACTGGCGGGAACCACCAATTTATCTTCACCTCCTTTGGAATGGTCTTTGTAAGTTCTGGGCCTAGAGCATTTGCGTTTGGGTTGTTCAATATGAACTTTAGAGCTAGAACAAGTGGTTTTGACACCGGCTGATCTTGTTTGACGACTGATTTTGGTCATCATAATTCGTTATAAAAGAATATTTTTTAAACGGACGTGGACGTGGACAAAATTTAAGCAGACTATACGGTATTAAAATTGTCAAAAATAACAATTCTATGAAAAACTTCAAAGTATACATCCACATAGTAATTACTTGCCCTTTTTGAATCGCGCGCTTATTATATCTGAAGTAGAAAAGAATAACAGGCTCGTTTAATGAACTCTATGTGAGGCCTATGTAGATTATATAAAGACTAGGGAAGCAGGTTTGTTGCTGACGACTCAGATTCCTGTCGATCAGACGAATTACAACAATGGTTCTAAGTGTGATTATAAATGCCCTGCTGGGAACCCTTTAGTCTTCTTACACCACGGCTCCGAGATGTTGGTACTGCAGTACAGATAAAAGGGTTCACCAACCATACGACACATTCTTTTGGTACTTCGGCGGTCATGGATAATCACGCATTTCTCTAGGTTAAATGGAAGCCGTATAACATCGATCATTCATACAGTCTATCGGGTCGGAACTGAAGTTCGTATTCACCAGGTGAGGCGGGCGCTAGAAACAGGAATTCTATATTGTCTGCGGATACCTGACACTCAGTGTATTGTAAGTGATTTTGCTGATTAATATAACGAAGAGTAACGGTCTGGTACAGGGACCTGTGATATGCCCTGGATGTTACGTAGGTGCCGAAGTGCTCACCGTGTGTACTGGTTGAGTAGGGGCTGGCGAATAGCCTAAGTAGATGCGGGCGCTTCTCAGTAGGTTATCGGTTACAAAAACCGAGCGGATACAACCGGAAAGTTACGGAGTTCGGGCAAGTTACGAGTACCAGACCACGTAACACACGTTGGGCGGTCATGGGTATTATGGATGATCACTACCAGTGCATGAGAAGCGGTGTTGTTGGGGGTTACACCGGACTGCGGAAACACTGTCGTAGCTGCGACGATGGTCTTGGTACGATGGAATTAAAAAGTTTGACGAAATGTTTGTGTAGTATCGTTAAGCCGCTTCGCAGACAAACGGAGGAGCAGACCGGTGGGCACAGTGAGGTGTGCAGCTCGGAAAAGCGTAGACCAACGACCGTCAGAATCATCAGTGCTCCTGGTACGAAGATTGAACTGTTGGAGCTGGAGTGGTACCACGAGAATCATTATTATCATCGGAGAAATAACGGGCATGAAAGTGGGGTATTAACCATCGGATCACTGAGTATTTTTCACGTAAAACCGACAGGCGACTTTCGACCATAGTCAGTAAGCAATAAACTAGACAATAGGTCGTTTATCAATGGCAGGGTGGGAAATATTACCCAGTTTTACGATTGTCCCACAAAGACCTTAGGTAGAAGACAACCTCCAGGTAACGTATGTAATCCTCAATAGGAATGTCATTTTGTCGACAGGTATCTGTTTTGATACTGACAAATAAAAAATTGAGTAGTTGGTTCAGGTAGACGATCAGCCGACAAACGTGGTAGTTTCACCTTAAAAATAAATTCAATGTGCACCGTGAAATACATTGCGCACGCAATGTGGTCAAAAGTTACAGATTCATGTATATCTCCCAAACCATGCTAAGTTAAGCGTTTCTGCAAAAGTTGCTGAACCATGTGAATTCCAATGGAAGCATTTTTACAACGCAAAATCGACCACGAAATCCAAAACGGTACTCCTGTCCAAAAATAACGCTATTTTCATGGCAGAGACGCAGTTATGACCAATTTTCAGGTGTAATCAGTTCTCATTGCAACCAAGTCATAATGCTTGACAAACTGTGCCTATTTGACTTGAACTACAGATTTTAATATTTCACGAAACTGTGAAAAATATCTTTTCGCGCCTTAGTGACCACATTCAATTAGCCTCCATCCTGAAAACCACACCGGCGACCTACACAATTGCAGACGGATAGAGACGATGTACCAAAGCCTCTGAAACAAAGCAGTGACCTTGACACTTGGCGAACCAGAAACGTGACTATTCGGAGTGTTTCCGACTCCTTCAAGAAGACAAACGTCAAAGATAACTTGTTGTGAGAAGCTGCATGATAAGCTTAGTGAGGTCAGACATTTCTACTCATGTGCCTTTCAGAAGAGATTTAAGACTCTGGGAGTGGTCTGGAAAGTGGGAGTCAGCAGTGTTGCATCTCAGGCACTTACTATTTGAACTTGCAAATCACTGCCATAGGGATAGATCTTTGTGTGATGTCGGAAGTTTCTGTAGGGAGTTTCGGAGGAAGATCATAATCTCACCGGATAAATACCAACTATAGAAACGCGAATACCATGAAGTCCCAGGTGGTCGTGAGAAGGAGTGGTCAATTACCTCTGGTTCACTTAAGATGCCAGTCGACAGACAGAAAACATGCCAACCAAGCGGAGGTACTATATCTATGGCGAATGATGAAGATATCAATGAGGTGTCGCCCTCGTATATTGACTTCCTCAAGAAGAGTACCATCGTCGCAATGGCAGGTGCCCCGATGTCCGCTGAACCGCAATCGTCAGGAGAAGATGCTCCACCCGGTTCAGAAAACGGGCAGGCGCTCAAACGTGTCGTCAGATTCAATTATCTCTCCGTGTAGCGCTGACGTGGTGACAACGATAAAAATAAAGAGGAATGAGAGTGATCTACATGAATGTATGTTTTGCTGGAAACGCATGGAACGAGCTCAGAGTGATTACAGAGAGGATGGATATGGTCGCCGTCACGAATAACCGAAAGTTGATATTGCTACTCTGAGCCCATCGGGGTGCTGTCTCTACTGTACAGATAGACAGTGATCTAGTTGGTGAGGGTTCGTTCTTTTTGGCTGCCCGACACTAAATAAGCGGGTTGCACTCAGCTTGCTCCAAGTAAAGTGGATCGAGGTGCCTTTAACTGGCAGATACACGGGTCACCTGACACTTGAAGCAAAGGATGAACAGTTAGGATGACACTGTATAGTTCTGAACGCATTTGTGAGAGACACGCTTGGATGTGCGCAATCCCTGTAAATGATTGTAGGCGCCACAAAACAACACATAATTGCCTGACGTAAAAAACGTGAAATCTACCAACAAAAGAAAGCGTACTTGAAGTGAAAAGGGTTACAGCTTACACAGTTTCACGCACACACCCCAAAGGAAGTTAACCCGCTTGTTCCACAGAGTCAGTCCAGATGGTGGGATACTACATCAACCTATTTTTATAAGGTTACGTGGAAGTAGAGGTTTTAGATATTTCAAGGTCACGCCGGACAATACGTACAAAGTCATCGTCAAGAGATTTTGCCATCATTTCATATAACTAAGAGAACCGGAAATTCCCAGAATCTGGCGAAAACAATTGGGCAGATCACAGCGCATGACTTCGTCGATTGCTCGAGGACGTCCAAAAGTTGAAAATCCTGCAAATCGTTCGGTCGATGAGGTCGATACGTCGCAGAAGGTTCCTTAACATAACGGATGTTTATCGGACTAACAGAATGAACGCAATCTCACGTGGGTGCTGCCGTCGAAGAACAGACAAATCAAGTTGACAAAACCATCGTCTTGGGTGACTTTAGCGAGTCAGAAGTGGACTGACCGGACAAACATGACCGGGATAGATCCTTCAAGGAAGCTTTGTTCACACTGCTCATTGCCCAAACATTGATGAAGTTATGGGCCAGTCTACAAAATGAAGATGCGGTCAAATGCTGGCTGCGCTCGGAACTGTCAATTACTGTTCTACTGATGTCAGCATCCTCAAAGTTGGAACCTTTTTGATACATACAACATATCCCATTATTCGTCATACTTCACATGATCATTTTGCGTTCTTCTGTTCATCACGTAATTTTGCCTTTTATCCCCGATTCTATGATTAAATCTAACGCGAGACAACATTCTATGACGTCCAGAGAATCACAATCCCGTATTAGTTAGACAATTCGCGAGGTATGCGAAAGAAGGATATAAGGAAGTCCAGCCCAGAAGACTATCCATTTTCACAAAATTCTCCATATATTTTCCCGGGATTGTCGACATCAAATAATGGCGAAATTCTTCGACTGGTGATTTTTTCAAATCCCTGAACATCTTATTTCTTGCATGACCTCGACCATTAAGCCTGTGTTAACCTTCTGAAGCAAGAATTGATGCAACTTCTGAGCGTTTTTATCCTACGTTGAGGATTTTGAGAACTATCCTTTTAGAAGCCAGCGTCTAAAATGCTTCTTCATAAACTGGAACTTTTCTCTCCTATTATGTTTGTTTTGTTACTTTATTTTCACACTTTTTGCATTGTATAAGAAATTTTCGTGCTTTTTTTGAGTACCATGTGTCAGCACTCCCTGAGTGCGTTAACCCAATAGTTCACTGTGCTTCTAGAAAACACAAGTGCGTCAGGGGAAAATAAATCTAGGTGTGTAAAAACTGTGGATGGCTTCCGGAGCGTTGTTTTGGAGTCTTTTACGGTTATCACCCGCTGAACTGTCTAAGTTTCTGCCGACAAATTTTTTTACGACCTTATTCTACGACCTAGAGTACTGAGAACGAACTTCTTCACTCTCACAGGTGCTGATAAGGAAGTAAGTTAGGGCAATATGTTGCTTTCAATAGGACTGCACATAACTGCTAAAAATATTTTGCTATATTGTGGTTAACCATTTGAATAACCTGCCGCCAAACATAGTTATAGCCCAAAATAAGGCAATTCCAGTCGATGTTAATCTCCTGCCTGCTGTTGAAAACAGTCCAACAGAATACCACTCAGTCAATACTTACTATTGAAAACTGATCAACAATGGAAAACAATGACTCAGCGCGTTGCCCCCGTGTACTGTTATCGAAACTGGAAAATAGAATGTACAAAAAGCACGTCAGGCTAGCGAGGCACGGAGCGAGTTGCGCTTGTAGCCCCGGACGGATATTACAAAGATAGCCTGACTAAAACAGGCGTAGGTTAAAACGGAAATCATACAAAAGTGCACAATTAAATGCTACTATAAAAAATATTTGTTATAGTCGCAACATCGCTTAGTAGAATTGGTATATGAATGACAAAGTCTCGCTATTTGCCTTATTCCTTTTATATTGACACTTCGCTTATGAAAATCTGGAAACATGCGCTATCAGCTTAGCAAACATTCTGTTATCAATGAAAAGTGAAATATGGAAACAGAGGAGCCGTCTGGAGTCAGTTGATATTTGGTGCCAAAGTCAAAGGTAGTTTGACGGGTTTTTGAGGGGAAAGAAAAACGAATCTTTTTGCCACACATTTTCTACGTGAAAGCGCTATTTCCACGATAGAAGGTTTTAAGAACTCTCTAATCACCTCTGTTGCACGAAATTCATCTAGTGACACTGCTGCCACATGGCATACCATCCACTGCCACAACACAGCAATACCTCGTGGCACCATAGAGACTCACCGGACAGCACGTTTGACAAGCTTCATTCGTCTTGTCCTTTATCTTGTTATTTTCCTAAACTTTGTTAGATTTGCGGATTAGTTAGCTGACATGGGAAGTGCCATTAATCAGATTGCCGACGGTAGAGAACCATGTTCGAAGGTAGTAGGGCCTCGCAGCAAAGCCATGACCTATGACTTTTATGACCACTGGGTTTACTGCAAGTGCGACACCGAGCTCCTCATAAGCTTGTATTCAAGTTTCTCAGATTCACTCACCTCAGGCCCTAGATAACAATGTGTGACATGCCGGCTAAAGATCTGAAAGGACGGCATCGCTAAGGATAAAGAAAGAACAAGCAGTTTACTCAGTTCCACACCCTCTAAAATATGCATTCCCGATACGCCAACGCCAGGCAACCTCAGCCCGGCTACAGACAGTCAAAGCCTGCTGTCTCCTTAACTAGCTAGTAAACCAGCTTCAACAGGCCGCACTAAGCGGAAGCGTGGTAAACGCACTGTTACTGTGTCTCAACAAGCTGGTATGTCCAAGTCGCCCACAGGCACGAACCAGGAAAGCTCTAAGCCGTTACTCAAAAGCCGTAATCACACGACCGTCCCACAGCTCAGAAAACAAGGCACAAATACGCCCAGGCGTAGTCACTTTCCCGAGTTTGCTAGATCTAATCTCATTATCTATAAAGCCGCAGAAAGCAAAATCATGCTGTTCAATCAGTAAGAAGCTGAAGATCAGTTGCAATGGAGATCCCTTTGTGACCTAATTAAGCTAGGCGTGGAGCATAGATCCACGCTATGAAGGCTTCGCAAGCCTCATCAAGACGGACGCCTTCTGTCCATCCGTGTCAGACTCGGCCAGATAAAAGACGTCGAGGAGGTTCTCTTAACAGAAAGTTCCTTGCCTAGACGCCATGATTACTGCCTAAGTGCGAAACCTGACTTACCGTGGGTGATCAGGGAGATACAACGAACGGCATATCGCAACTTCCAGAGTTCCCATTGTGACCGAACCTGTCGAGGAGCTGAAGGATGCCAGTGAATTGCACGCGCGCAAGTGCGACATTGACCAGTGGAAGTTTATTCGAAACAAACTAAACCTGGACGTATGCGAATGTGGAGCATGGCCTATCCAACGCCTTCTGCGTCCAGTACACATGAGCTCCATCTCAACCCCCGGACTATCACGAATCACTCTCTTCACAAGAGATGTGCTGTCCACCGTACTTCAGAGGTGGTATACGTTAAAAACAGCTTCCCGTTTGAGATCCGACTTCACGCAGGTAAACCAAGTTCTGAGCAAGGAACACCTTTTACTGGTATACCTCTCATGGCGGCAAGTGTGGTCATGATGACCAAGATACCGGCGATCATAAATAGCCCACCACCTCCCATACAACCTGAAAACGGGTACAGCCGACATCAAAAGGGTCGGCCTAGCTCAGGTGGTCCCCGTTACATATCTGAAGGCAGAAACTGTCCCAAATTAGGGTACGCAAGTACCCATATCTAGCAGGTGGTGTATGTTTACCAGTGTTCCGGATATATCCGATCGCGAGATAGAACTTTCTGATTATACCATCTTTTGCAAGGATCAGCTTGCCAGCAAAGTTGGAGATATAGAAATCTATGTTGGTGCTGAATTAAGAGCAGTCTTAAACAGCTACTCAATCCTGCTTTCATTTGAAGAGTCCCTGTGAATGAATGTTAGGATACCCCACTTATCAAAAGTCATGGTCGGTGTCATATATTGTGCCCCGTCCGCAACTCCAGAATGGGATGAAAGAAGGCACAGTGACATTAGACGGACCACCGCAATACCTGAACGTCGCGCCATCGTTCCAGAGGAATTCAATCTCTCGCATACAGGTCTCTCCGGCGAGCTACCGTCTGGTACTGCGGCCACGGAACTCTGCAGTCTCGTACGGGAAGTAGGACTCATCGAACACGTCAGTCAACCCACAAGTTGAGCGGAAGGTTACGGGCCATCCCGACCAGACATGACGTTGAATACTGAACCCCATATGGTGGATGTAGTCGAAGTTGGCGGGTCATTAATTACAAGCAACCATGCCACAATCATTTTTCGCCTATTGTGCGACGTCACGACCACCAGCCATTTACTGTCGACTCGACGCAACTTTAGATGAGCCAAATTTCGAAAGAGACGAGAATATTTATCCCAAGCGAACCGGCCACCACCTGAAGAATGTAGCACGGTAGACGAACACCTGGAGCGTATTAGGTCACATCTGAACACCGCGATAACTAATGCAGTCCTACTTTATACTCCACGCCCCACCTGGTCCTGGGTCGAATCATCGACCAGGCGTCCGAAGAATGATGTGAGCTCTGTGGAAAGCAGTTCTCCTTAAAGGGTATGACGCCTCACACCTGGCATACAGATGCTGTCGTAATCAGTGCACAGCAGCCGTACGCGCCGACCGCGGGGCTCATCAAGTATCACTTGCAAGATCCATCTCCAAGTGCCCCAAAAGATTTTTTGGGCGCATGTCCACCCTGGCCAGATCGAAAGCGGGCATGTCCTCCCTCATGAGACGTTCAGGACTCTCTATCTCCAACTATGAGACAGCTGAGATATTACGTGCTCAGCATGCATCTGTTTTCAGCAACTCCGCTGAGACGAAACAATCCAACCCGATTTTCATTCCTGATCGTTCCTCGGATCCATCCTTGAACCTTAACCCGGCTTACGTAAATAAATCCCCGGGGCTTGACGAGGTAACCCCATAAATGCTGAAAGAATATAAATATAAGCTGGCGGAACCGCTCGCTCGTTCGTTCCAACACTCATATTATACAAGTTGTCTCCCAGCCACTTGAAAGCACGGCGTCATATCTCCCATTTGCACGAGTGGGGATTGAACGAACACCAATAACTTCAGACACACTGATTCACTACCCATCATGTCGAAAGTGATGGAGAGCATAGCGGACGACCTCAAAAGAAACTATGGTAACCATCCGTTTCACGGGATTCGCCTTGGAGGCCGTTCAAAAGGCAAAACGGTCATTTTGGCGCAAATCCACGATTTTTAAATATTTTTCAAAATTTTAAAATCAGAATTTCAGATAAATTACTTACAGTACATCAATTGTAGATAAACGGCGTTGATTGAAAGATAGAAATACGTCGAATAAGTCCCAGAAGTATTGGTTTGTTGATGCAAAATTGCACCGGCATTTTCGCGAAAATAACCCGTTATTGCCGTCAGCTCACTTTTTCAAGTTTTATAACTACGATCATTGCCATTCTCAAGATGATATACGTAATCTTAAAATCTCAGAGTGCTTTATTTTGTGGCGTTTTGAAGATATGGTCGAAATGGAAATATACGACCATAC
>JTDE01000795.1:33530-47989 GCA_014338405.1 Paragonimus skrjabini miyazakii
CGCAAACAGTAGTAAAGGAGAGGTGATTGAGTGTGGGAGATCGTTGATGAATACCAAAAATAGCAGCGGGCCAATAATTGAACCTTGCGGTACTTCACTGAGGCTAGGTCTGCAGTTAGAGAAAACACCATTAACGCGCACCCTGTACAGACGGTTAGCAAGATACGACACAAGCCGTTGGATAAGTTTGCTTCGAATCCCATAATGGGAAAGCTTACCGATCAAAACAAAATGATCCATGCGGTCGAATGCCTTAGCAAATTCGGGATAGACAACGTCAATTCCATTACCCTCATCAACTGCTTTCGTCCACTGGTCGATGGGTATTAGCAGATCTGTAGTGCACGAACGGCCCTTGCGAAACCCGTGTTGCGCATTGAAGAAAAACTCACGAGAGATGAGATACTTTTGAAGCGAGTCGTATACACTCACCTCTAAAATTTTTGAGACGCTTGACAGCAGCGCAATCGGTTTGTAGTCACTGGGGCAATTTTGCCTACCACCCTTGAAAACGGGTTTAATGCTCGCAAGTTTCCAACTGCTGGGTACTGTTCCCTGGGAGACGGATTGCGTAATCAGTGAGCCAAGTGGGTCAGCAAGCTGTTTCACCGCTTTCCGCAAGGCCTTGGAAGATATACCGTCGGGGCCAGGAGGGCCGTTTCTAAGACATCTGAGTTTAGCCAACACCACCGTGGAGGGAGTATCTACAGTGTAAGTGCCATCGATTTCAGTGTCAAGTCAAACCTGAGAAACCGATGGTGGCTGCGCAAAAACACTGCTGCAAAACTCAGCAAGGACACCAGCGATCTCCATATCAGGACTAGTAAGGCCTGATGGGACTAAGAGTTGTGGAACTGCAGCTTTTGCCTTGCGAGTTAATTATACAAATCGGAAGAGGTTATTTAGATAAGTGATAAAGCGTTTTGTAAGACGTTGGTAATTAAACCGGTCACGTTGAATTAGCGGTGTACACCGATTCCTTAGGGCAGCGTATATTTTTTGATCAACTGATAATCGATAGCACATCCAAGCATACCGCTTCTTCAGAATAAGTTTGAGTGTACTAAAGCGTAGTTGACTTGAAAGCTTGTTTCATTTGGAGCCCGATATTAGTGTATATCTACCAACGGCTGCAGAATCGATGGCAGTAAGCTTCTTACAGAGATAATCTACAGAGTGGAGTGGAGTATAGTTTGCCCATGACTGCATTTCCGCGTAACCACGGAGTTTTCCCACGTCCATTTTTCGGAAGTTTCTGCGGTTGCTAGTCGTTGAGCTGATCAGATTCATACTGCAAATGAAATCAAATGAGACGACTGCGTGATCACTTAGCCTGAGTGGTGCGGTGACTGTAAGGTTGTCTGCCATCTACTCTTCGTTAGTGAATAGGTTATTCACTCGCAACGGATTATGGCCAGTACGCCACCGTGTGAAATCAGATATATTCATTTAAACGCATAGTTTTTTGCTGGCTGTGGTCGCCTGTTCGTAGTCTGTGTCGGGGCGAATTGCTAAAAGTGCACGAGGTCTCTCATACATTTACAAAGTCGCATTCAATGTGTGCGACTACAACAGATTACTAAATAACTCACATTATTTTTTATCATGTTTTGTATATCGTACTCCCCACGTGTAGTTAAGTTTTGTGAGGACGTACTCTTTTGAAGGTGCAAAGAGTATTTCTAATAACCTTGTATGAGTATCTTGCAAATAGTTAATTGCTCACGTAGCCTCCCAGAAGTTTTTGTGAATTTGATGTCGTAAGGCCATACTGAGAAATTCACACGGTCTCTTTGTTAACAAATCGATAACCGTACTTCGGACAACATGATGTAACCTTACGCTGCTCAGTTACCACGCTCACGTCGCAGTTGTATTCATGTACTTGATTAAAATCATCAGACGATTGCGTTTTGAAGGTAATATTCATAAATTGGGCATGTATTATCTCATACTGTTCGAAGTACGCAGCGTTTCATTTTTGTAGTGTTACTAGTCAAATAAAACAGGTCTTCTTGCTGGACAAAAGGTGTAGTGCTTGTGAAAATGTCACCCTTGATATTGTTTCGGTATAAGTCTGAGCTTTTAAAAAGCCTTTGGACACCTGGAAACTTCAGTCTGTTTGCAGACTTTGGATGGCCATTAGCTTCCCTTTGTCATTTGGACCTCTGAAAGAATGAATGTGTTATTTGGGTGATTGCGGGAGATAGCAGTCCTCAGCCGAGCACCACAGTCCGGAAGCCGTATGCTACTGTTTGGCAAAGTGACGTAGATATAACTCAAATCTGCGTTTAGTGGGATTAGAAGAAAAGGGTAACAATAACCGGAATAACACAACTACGTTAATAATAATCGCAACAAGAATAAATAATCATGGGTTTGCTTAACACTAACATGATTGATGATGATAGATGGGCCCGATAATGCAGGACCAAGTGAAAAGTACTCGTATAAGGACAATCAGATTGACAATGCGTGTGTACATATGGAAAATAACATGCAAGCACCTAAACACAGATTGAGAGTTGGGTATTCCAACAGAATTGCACTATCTGTAGTGGCCACCTTATTAAGAGGCGGTCATCACGACACTTCTTAAGCCTGTCGAGAGTGGCAGTCCCATGGCTCCCTCAAGAAAGGCAACTTATGTTGGGCAAGTTTATATGACAGAACTGTTACCTGTAACGTAGGTAACTTCATATTATGTCCAGTGTTTACGTATCTCTTCCTAAGTTAGCAGCGTTAAACCAGTTTGATGAGGTTTTGACTGGGGTGATCGTTTGTGGCCTTTACTGTAACGGTTAAGATCATAAGTTAACTCAACTGCCTGTAAACTAATGGAAAGAAGTTATGGAGATCCAGACGATCAGCATAAGTGTACGAGTAAAAACCTGTATTCGTTTACGGTACGCGCTGTTGCATAAATTCAAGAGTAGTCATACGTTTTATTCAGGTGTAGCGCGCATGTTGGCATGTCAACCTTCAGTGAAGATCTTACTAAGGCTTACTGAGGTTTTCTGTGGGAAATTTTCCTAATGGCTTATTGAGCGTTGCCAACCTGCCGTTCGCTTTCATTGATAACGACAGTTTATCAGCGATATGTCGGAGGTTTTCCAAAGGTGGAGCCTCAAGGTCCCGTTGTTGGGACTCAACAACAGGTGGTTGCCAACCAGTCCAGTAAATGTTGCCACTTTTGTATTGTAATGGATGCTTTTCAGATTGCTAGATTTGGTTTGGAATCTGTTATCTACCGACCACCAATGTGCTGCCTCCAGATTGCGTTATGAAATGCAGAATTTTCGAGAGAGCGCAATGAATACCATGCTTTGTTATCGTTTCTACGCAAGAACATGGGCTTTTGGCTTACTGCCTGCAGGCTCTTGGAACAACAGGAGGCTCAGTAAACAGCCATAAAGAGCATCCACGGATGCCTCGAACGCGGCAGAGAGCTGACTGTTCAGACTCCAAATATAGGTTTCGCTTGATAATCCACCTATAATCCATCATGACTTCATTTGCTTCGAATACACTTGATATCAGTTCTATTGCATCCATCGTTTCATAATCTTCGTACGTGAGCGAAGTGGAAGAAGGCCTTTTAAGAACGAGATGGGTAAAGCAGTTATAAGAATGTCGGATTATCGCAGCAATAGGATGGGAGATAAGTTGTCAAGGCTTGATCAATTCTCAGGCTTCGGTCTGAGGAACTTTGTTGTGACGTTAGACTCCGCGAAAGTAGGGGAGATTTTGACTGTATTGATATAAATCAAGTCTGTTGATTGTCCGGCATGCTTCAGGATATCAAAGGTAATGACTTTTTGGGTGCAAATTATCTCAATAGTCACCTGCTTGCTAATGAGTTGCTCATATGGGTTCATAACTGTTGATATGTTCGATCGAGTTTTCGTTACGGATGTAACGTGTCCGTAGAACCCCTTGTGGCAGTTAGTGATGGCTCCGGAGAGGTCGAGCCGATGGTCATGATAGTCTTCTCTTACCGTCGGTAAGCACCGATGTGGACCATTTTATCGACTTTTCATATGTGTTCTGACCACCAAACAGAAAGAGGCCATTTTACCAATTTGTATACTCTTGTATGAGAAGTTTCGTAGAAGGTGTGGTTTGGGACATAATTTTGTCTTTTCTACAAATGTAAAGGGGTTGAACTTCGACAATCACCTGTTTTAATTAGGCATTTGTTTAGCCGCATAGTTTCTCTAAGAGTAGCATATTTTTCCAACTTATTTCCTTCAAACGTTTTTATATTAATTGAAATTGGGTGTGGCTAAAGGGTTGATAGGTCAGTTCAAGAGGTCTAATAACCGCAACCTTGCAGATCAACTTGGAAACCATCACGACATGGCCGCTAGTCATTGATCACAACGGCGTCCACCATGTACGAATCACTTTTGAGAAGTAGACCCAGATGATATGGGTCTTGCATCTGTCTACGTCGAGTACATTTCTGCACGTTTTCCGTTAAACCAAACCTCAGCGTAAGACTGTATATGTATATATAAGTTTAAGTTAATCTTGCTTTTTTGTTTAGCTGCTTTTTTAAACATCCTATGTTAGATCTATCGTTTTCGTTCACACACGTTCGTTTATACTGACTTTACCCAAGATTTACTGCATAGTGCAATTTATAAAACGGTTGTCTGTTTTATTTCGTCTTGAGTAGTGTACATAATCCGGCAGTAGGCACATAGAACGCCTAATGCATACCACGAATGCTCTAAAGAGAGGGGTTAACTGAACAGCTACCGCTGATTTTAGTTGATGCACGTTTTACTGGTGACCATCCGCTGACCAGCAGTGATCAACAGACAAACCGGCGCAACTGTTTCTTATTGTCAAAGTTTTCACTTTTTCCTATATGACTATACGTTATTGTAAGGCATGATCCACCGGCTGCCTGAGTCCCTTTACTGCGCATCCAGTCTTCTAGTCAAACACTGTACTTTTTCTTATTTTTCTTGCACAGCGACTCAATGCGCACACCCCGGGCCACTTTAAAGCCACATTAATGTAGTCCAGCGATGCGCGCCTTGGCTTTGCATTCTAGCTGCATACCTTTCGTGAGAGTTGTCCAGATACAGGGTAGAGATACCTGAGTTAAAGTAAGAAGGCATATTCTAATTCTTCTCTCATTGGAAGTAGGGTACCTTCCGGCCCACAACAAAAGACGCAGAGCAAGTTTTTCAACAGCCCTGGGTCATAGAATACTCATCTGTTGGCAACAAGAGACTCGGCAACAAGCTTGAGAAGATAACTGTCTAGACTCATTTGGATGCCACGTTCACGCCCAATTGCAGTGTCTCCATTCATTTTAGGAGGAACGGTCGGCCAAATATCTTTGTCCTCAACACAAGCAGGGAATGGCGGCTGCAACTGAACAAGTAGCCCATTGAAAAAGAGTAGGTCCAAAGGGGCCCGGACATCGCGACTTGAGGAACACAAATTTCAGCGGAGAGTCAGTCTAGGAAGTGTTAGTTTGCACTCAAAGCTGAAGGTCTGTGACAGGAAAGTTCTGTTGTCCAACCTTTATTTCAAAAACGCGTATCTTTCACTTTAAACTTTATGAGTAGACGGCCATTCAAGCGTCTTAAGGAATTAAGCAAACGACATTTTCTGTCTGCCATGCAGCTCCATTTCCTACGTTCACTGGCGTTCACTGGCATGCAGAAGATTCACAATACTGAACGGTTCTCTGACCCCCACTATGCAGTATGTAGAGCCTGCTTACTTTTGGAAGTGACAAGCTTTTAGTCTGCCGATTAATCTACTTAACACATAAGTTAATCTTATTGGTCACTATTTGACTGCGTTAAACTTTTAATTCCCTCGAACATGGAAGCAACTGCTGAGTTGTTCCACCTGTTACGCAGTGTTCCTTATTCTAACGGCCAGAGCAACTAATGTGTCACAGGTACCGCTAACTTTACTGCCAAGTTACTTGATAAAAGTGAAGGCTTCTATCTGACTAGGGGGAATCCTTAAACTTAACACTCCCTATCTCGTGTTATGCTGCTGCAACTGAGAACAATCACAGTCGAGTACGGCGCCGCTTTATGTGGTCTTTTGGCATGCATATTATCTTCAAAGAAGACATAAACGTAATGTCAAACTGTTAGTTGGAATTTGTGTTACTTACGGCTGTAGTTATTCAATAATACTGAGACATTCCCGTTGTCTTTGATGCACAATTAGATACATGATTAATCTTCCTAAGCCTAGAGTGTTCTGTATCAACTGTAGCAGTTCACTCCCTACTTGTGACAACATGGGACAGAGATTGTCTGAATTGTCGAATCTTAAACGTAGAGTAACTGTAAATGTTAAACATTACACACTGTTGTTACTTTTTGATTAATGGCGTAACAGAATACAGTAATTTAAAAATAAATAACGATACTATAAAAACACGCCTGCAAGACAGTGTGATCATCGTCTTTTTGGTAAACTCCCTCTCTGAACATACCGGAGTTATTTTTGTCACAGTCGGGTAAAATGAATGATGAAAACTGCACAAACGAACGTCATTGGGTAAAGGCAAGAAGGTGACCCAATAGGTATACTGTGACTGTGCATTTTCTGTTGTCTCACAAACCGGAGATTATATGAAAGACCATTTCTACATTATCGTGTTCCCGGAATTAACAAATTGTGTTATCAAGTTGCTTAGTTGCATCTTTCTTCAAAAATTCTTATTGGTCATTTTGTCATCAACACAATAGAAAAATTGATCTCATGATGTTTATCAGAATAACTCTGCAAATAAAATAATCGAAAAACGGCGGTGCACCCATTTCATTTTCTTGCGTTTTTATAGTCTGTAAAAAATAAAATGCCAGGCCTTCATTTAGGTTTCGCCTAGTATTTTACCGACGTCAAAATGTCTTTGATCATCTTACTGCAGCGGTCACGTTTTTTCTTGACAACCAGCTATAAGTATTTGTTCTGGTTGCATGAGTTTGCTAAAGGTCACTTTGCTTACATGCAGTAAAATTCCGAACTTATGGAACACTCCGAAGAACTTGCGTGCTTATTGAGATGGAGGATTCATATTTCAGTTTTAACGAATAAAGACATTGCCTGATAAGTTTTTATCACTACATCTCCATTACAATCTAAGCAAAAATGCAGAGCTACGAGTGTAAACACTGTTTTGCAAGACTGACGTGTATCTACCTTTTTGTAGATGTAGCGACGGTCTGTTTAGCGATACGTCCTGAACAGTACGCATACATGTTTCCAATCGTCGCTTACAGTTGTCGGTCTATCTGACACTGAGACGTTCTCTTTAGTTACCGCCCACTCAGGCTGCATTGTACTGCACACAAGCGGAGCTGCCTGTTGTGCAACACTTATAAGTGTTTGCACGTCAAACAGTTTGCGTGCGCTTTTCTTAAAAATGACATAAAACAAGGTCTCGTGGTCTACGATGAGTTGTAGTGGACACAAGAATACCAATAGCTCTGAGTTATCAATTGTTTTACATGCAATTTCCCAGGGCATGTCATCGTTGGTTTCGAAAAACATAAAACGTAAGGTACACCACAAGCAGTGTATTTCCAGCAGTGGTTAGAAATGCGAAGAATATGCTTATAGCCGGGTTTAGGTCCAAAAACACCAAAATATTTGACAAATTGTCAGTACTTAACATCACATGAGACGACACCGTGTGGAAGTTTGCCAGACTTCCGAGCATTTTAAATAACAGCTTAGAAGATGGAGGCAAAACAGACTTTAAGAGTGAAAGAAAATAATTGGTATACTAGGGACATTCACTGCATGCATCCAATGGAACTGCTGAATTAAGCAACACCAAGTAGACTTTCTAAGATAGATATGGGCAGAGACATACCTTAATAACAGACAAGCAGAAATGCGCCCTTGTTGACAAGCTCAACATTTGAGCCAAACATACATTTTACTGAACGATAAACATAACGACGTTTTGCCTGCGTTACACACTCAAGCGTGCACAGGCCGTTGCGACAAACTGATGAAAATTCACGGTGTTTACAAATCGGCTGTGTTGTTTGTAAGCTGGTACTTCAATAACACTTTAAAATATAGCTAAATATTACTGAATGCATTTTTCAACTTAAATAGCTTAAATAAATTTGGGTATATCATCGCTGTGCTCGATGCAAGTGAGTACACTTGTTTGTTGTGGCTAGATCCTTATGGCTGACATAGTCATCGACATTTTGCCAGTGAAAATAGGTCATAATTATTCTCTTACTGAGTTATCAATGAGTACTGAAAAGACTTGTTTACGACATAAAATCTCTCTAGATAAACCTGTACGTGCGAACGTACACAATCTTAAATTCGCAGCATGGATACTTAGGCAAAATTTTGTAAATCTCAAGGTGTGTGATACATGGACACCACATTGACCACACACGAATCAGAACCTTCATTTATGCTTAGGTATGATTCAAATATTACTGTTTTCCCAAAGAAAGTTTTGAGATAACTTTTAGTCTAGGTAAATTTATGTTGCTTTGTTTCTCAGGTTGTTTATTGCTGATAGACTCAATATCACACGCTACATATATGCATATATAAATTCGTCAAGAGCGGAGGCTAAACTCGTAATGAATGTAGTATATAATGGACTCATTTTGGCACCATAAATGAAAGCGGCAATGGTTTGGGTTAGGCTGTTTTACTATCAGCCATCGACGAACAGGCTGGCAGAAAGTTCTTGCTGTAAGATGCGTGCTACTCGAGGAGAGTCGGAAAGTCAGTCGACTAGTGGTTGAATGTGTTTATGACTTGGGATGTAGACGCTCTTAGTGTCGAATTTTTCTCCTAGCCGACTGGTTAACTTGCAATTGCCACCATGCCCGGTAATATTCTCAGTGTTACTTCGTTCGAAATCGAGTAAAGGGTAGTAGTATCCAGTTGCTAGAGATGGTATCCAGCTGTCGTGAATAGCTGTTACAGAATCGTTAATGATCAAACACTGTGCTCGCTAACATGGTATTTTAGCAGCTTCATTATTGATTATTCATGAGCACGCTTGCTTTTATTAACAAAAACACTGACACTTTTGGCACACTAAGAAGCTCTCGTACACAAACATTTTGGTTTTATTCAACAAGATTTAGTAAAATTGAAGGTATTGAGTACTGAGATTGAAAGATTTCAGTGCTAATTGCAGCTGTTATTTAGACATTTGTACAGCGTTTTGTAAATCAAATGGCATGCTTATAGCTTCAAACAGTCTGCGTTATACAACTATTTTATCTATCATAATAACCCTTTGGATTACAAGGATGTTTTATGTGCGCAAACAAGGTCAGTCAGCGAAATCCCGCTGCCATCGTGCTCGATGAACATGGAATTTAAATTTGTATGATTGTGTTGTTCGAACTTGACAGTCTGAAAATGAGTGCAGGCTAGTTAACATTTTGACAACTGCTTGAGGAACCAAAACCAAAATATCCTTAACTCAGCTCTTAAAACTCTTGGCTTGTCCGTTGGTTTTTGAAAAAACCAGAGGTTTTTTATCACTGAGCGGTACTGCTTAACAGTAAGAAATTGTGTCCAAAATTAATATCTATGGAAACTACCAAATATTGCTCACATAATAGTTTATTTTGTCTTACAGTTCGTCGAATGAAAAAAATGATGAAAAGCTTCTAAATCAGAACCTCGGCAAAAAGGTAGCGGTGTTTGATTGACCGGGTACGGTTGTCTGAATCCTACAAGAAAGTATATGTGCTGAATAAGCTAATCGCCGATACTCGCTGTTCAGATGTGTGTGGTCGTAAAGGTTCGCTGGGCTGATTTGCGTAGACCAGTATTGGAACGCTATGTAGGTAGCCACATGTGTACATAGGTTTCGAAGTTATCAGTATAACCAGTTTTCGTGTTCCAATGGTTTTGTTCGAACTACTGAAGGGAACGAACTGTTTTAAGTTTTTTATGGCTCATCAGCTATGCATCAGTCTCACCGCTTTGGACTAAGCATTGGATGTGTTAAATTGTGCTTCAAAATAGCAATTCCTGGCGGCCGTCGATTTGATGGTTTGAGGCTGACGGGTATTCTAACCGTTGGGTAAGCAGTTAGGCATAGATGAAACATGACTCATTAAAGTAGATTCCTGTAAGAGTGCACCTTCACGCACTGCCAGGTTTACGACTGTTACAATCAGCAATAAAATATGTGAGGTTTTATGGTTAAGTCTTCCTTACAATAATGCATGGTATGTCAAAATTGGCGTTATCTGAATGAGCGCGGTCATATCAAAGGTTCAGACTGTATGTAGTTTTTAGTATTTTAGTATTTTAATGGCCACATACTTTTTCCTCGTGTATCGAACCGCTCAGAAGAACTAATTTCCTAAGTTACTGACTTTTACAACAAGAAGTGAGAATTCCGCAGTTAACAAAACTTACATTCAATATTTCCGTAATCCCTTCGGCGACCAACGTCAGAAAACACTCAGAATGGTGGTCCTCCCGCAGCCCCCAGCTTACCGAACCGACTGATTTTTGTGTTCCGAAATGGTTACCATGTCCTACTTTCCTGTCTTGTTTTTAAAAACAGTTCTTCGAAATCTTGCAACAAACGGGTGAATTCAATCGACCAGCTTTAACTTTCATACAATACTTTTTTAAACTGTATCTCTGATGTGAAAATAATACAACGAGGAGTTTTTGATTTTCTACATTTTATCCATCTTGGGGGATTGGTGTCAGGAGTGCAGTTATATTGTTTTAGCGCGAATATTTTTTTAACATGGTTTGCTTCTTTGGATTTACAGCAGAACTTTAATTGCCAGTTTAATCCTCAATTAGGTGCACACTTAAATGGAACGATACTGTTAAGGGCACGGATAATCAGCCGTTAATAATCAATGTGTTATATTAATTTTTATACGGTAAATTTTAAAACTGAACAGTTATTACCCAGCTGCTTATCATCGCTGTACCGCGAAAACCGTGAGATAACGCACAGTTATCGTGGAAGCATTCAGCAACGGACAAATGATTTAGAAACTTGTCTTATGTCGTGTTCATTTTAATAGTTCTTCCCACAATTTCTGTTTCTTGTAAACAAACTACTACCTAAAACCCTTTCGTGCTCTCTAGACGATGGACGTGATCCTGATCTTTCGTTCCTTCAATCAATTCGAGAAATAACCGGCTATCTCATCATCATGTATTCAAACGTGGCCAACCTTCCACTTACGAACTTGCGTGTCATTCGAGCAGAAAATGGTGGTTATCATATTCGTAACGACTTGGAGCCGGCAGCTATGGTCATTCGTAGGAACTACAAAAATGGTATCTCTCTCCGAAATATTGATTTCCAGAACTTAAAATGTGAGTTTACTTAATGTTTTTGGGGAGACTTAACGCAGTTCCCTAGTGTATATCGCAGTCTAGTAGTGCGTGTCTGAGGAACTGACTTGCTCAGCAGGTCTAGTATTTCGGTTTCAGAGAAATGAAAACTTATCAAAAGCAAACATGTTAATAATGTTTAACTTATTCCGTTATAAAGTCTCAGTAAAATCTTGATGACAACTGATCTACTAATATTTCACCATGCCTTAATAAAAGTACTCACCTACTCCAAAC
Source organism: Paragonimus skrjabini miyazakii (assembly GCA_014338405.1). Lineage (NCBI taxonomy): Eukaryota > Metazoa > Platyhelminthes > Trematoda > Plagiorchiida > Troglotrematidae > Paragonimus > Paragonimus skrjabini miyazakii. The sequence continues at coordinate 45,135 of JTDE01000795.1, forward strand.
CACTTATTCCAATGTGGGAACATTGGGGTTGAGACAAAATTTTTGAAACCGTGTGTTATTCTGTGACGTCATTACCGAAGACTATAATGACGAATTTTTATTTTGAAAGAGACCGACTGGAAAGTCTAGGGGAATGCAAACGCTGCGATCAATTGTGGGTGAGGTTTAACTTGAAATTAACCAAATCTTCGACTACTCATCAGGAACTTCTATCATTCCTACTGAGGTTTAACTTGTACGATTATTACTTTTTCAACAATGGCTGTAAGACCATTCATTGTGTGCTAATTACGACATATAGGGCGGGAATTTCTCTTTGCATCTTTGCAGAACGATTGAAAGTGGAACATTCCGAGGTATCTGGCATTGTTGAACAAATCTTTACTCGTGGTTAACAAATATACAATGATTATCGGTTTGTTTACTTCAGTTTTAGTTATTTGAACAAATGCTTTTCGTCTTCACAATAACGGAACTCGTCAGATTCTCAGGCGGTTTAAATATTGCAAACATCTGAGAAGGTTTAAGCGTATCTGAATTCGTGTTAGACAGTTCAAAAGTGAGAAGCAAGTTGGAAGGTTGTTTCAATTTCCAAAGGTCAACAATAGACAGTTTACGAAAGAGAACACCGGAGGAAAACCAGTGGAGTAGAAACTCAACCGCTGCATCCAACAGTCGCACTGCGACTTGTAGCAGAGAACAGCTGACTGTATCAAAGTGAGAGGCCGGGACTTCGTTTCATTGCAATGACTCTGGTGATCTAATTATCCCAGTGTTCGGTTTGGTGTCCCGAACAGGGGCATCAACTCTACGTTAGAATTCAACTACCGATGACACAGATACGACAGAATCCAAAAGGTTCTTCCAGACTGGACATACCCGTACACTAAGATACTGTTATTTGCTAGTGAGACCACCCATTTAATGTTGTGGCTTTGACCAGTTACCCTTGGGCTGGTTAATTTTGTTAGACTCAAGCATATTTCTTAAGGGATGTTGGGTTTGATGAGGATCCTTTGTAATGAAATTAAGGCCCCTCTGATATGCCAGTAGCGCAGTCAGAACTGCTCCGGTTGGCGCAACCTACATGGATAAGGTACAGAAAAGTAGTGTCGTAACCTGTTTTATAGCTCCGCGTTGTACATTCCAAATAAGCGCAATGTTCTTTACAAGATAAGGAAGGCCAGCTTTGATAGTTCCCTCAAGATGGGGGTGCACTAACGAGATGAACATAATAGTGAGGCAGTCTGTGCAAAAACGTCCACATACAAGATTAAGTCAACTTACTTTCTCATGGCCCTTACAGTTGGGTAGACAACCAGTCAACCCTTCCAAGGTGTGTTCAATTTAGGCTTCATACAAAGACAGTTTCGAGGTGGTTGACGCTTTTGCCCCGTGAGCGATCTGACCTGAGTTCGGATTCCAGTGGTGGTAAGTGTGTGCAGAACTAGAGAGCTCTAACAAAACGGAAATTTGAATCAACAGGATGCAAACAACTGAAAGGTTTATCTTAATAAACAAACTCCCATCAGAGGAGGCTGCTCTTCAATCTTCATTAACAAAGATTCCCGACAACGCTTTATCATTCCTGTTTATTATCTTGTTTACTATCTTGATGTTTAATGTCTTTGTAAGCATTGAAAGCAAAGACGGTGGCATTGCCCAGAGCCGAAATGTTTTCGTTTTTTACAGAAACATATTGCAGCGGATCGCAACTGTATAAGACAGTGTGAATTGTTCTGTAGAACTGTCGAAATCTGATCGCATTTTCTACCGAATTTCTCGTTATGTAATACTGCATTGAAGAAGGTAGTCTGTTAGACGTAATGCTTTCTGATGATAGCGATCATAACATATGCAAAGAACGGAAAACATACCTGCCGCATTTGTAAGTTTTTAAAGTCTTTAGTGAGTTTTGTTTTGCTTTGTGTATTTTATCCAGCATTCACATGAAAACGTTTTTCTTTTCGCAAGAATTTACATTTTACACTTGGAGAACATACATATATGTTTTACCTTCACTTCTGTTTTCATCTCTAATAAGGGTGGGTGCATGTGTTTCTCACCGCCCACCCACAAAGTGCTTCCTCGAACATTGGTTCATAAGCATTTTCAAGAATTCTGTAATTGCATTCGATCTTGAAAGAAATTTTCAAAAATACTGCCAACAGGTTTATTAATGACATTCCCTATCGACTGTATGAACCTTTTGGGCAGTTCCCGCGTAACCAAAAGGGTGTACACAATGTGTACTTTGGACGAAGTACCACACACAGTGTATTTTAGGAAACTAGCAAGCTTATTGGATTTTGTGCAGATACTGGAACTGTTCGTCATCACTGGGTCTCATGACATCAGTTGTTCAGCCTAAACCATAAAGCAGTTCAGCAAAAACTCTGGACAGACTTATTCACAAGAGGTTCAACATCTGAGCGGTTAACGGGAGTTTTGGTGTATCAGTTGCCTACAGAAATTGTTTTTACATAAAGTCGTTACAATTGATGTAACATGATGATGTCAGGTTTGATTCCCGAGAATGACTTGAAAGTTCATAGTAGGCAGCAGAGAACAACGACAAAACTGCCGTTATGAGACACCCAGTTAAGTATGTCAACTTTTTTAGACAAAGTGATCTACTCCTGGTAATTCCATATAAAAAGCAGGCAACCGACTTTTATTAAATAATGGTCCAGGCGTCAATAAAACAACCGTCACAATACATTAATGAGTAGCCGGGGATTTGGTTTATTTCAGTTTGAACATCATCCACAGTTGATCGTAGCTGTCGTATTCCCATAGACTTTCCAGTCGGCCCCTTTCGAACAGAAGCACTAGACTCGAGTTTCGCTCTCATT
>JTDE01000795.1:48433-64723 GCA_014338405.1 Paragonimus skrjabini miyazakii
AATGAGAGCGAAACTCGAGTCTAGTGCTTCTGTTCGAAAGGGGCCGACTGGAAAGTCTATGAGAATGCGACAGCTGCGAACAATTGTGGGTGATGTTCAAATTGAATTAAACCAAATCCCCGACTACTCATCAGTAATAATACACTAAGTCAGCTTGTCAGAAAACGTCCAGCTCTTACCCACTGTACAACCATCCAGCTAACTGATACAGAATCCAAAATTTCATATTTACCTGGTAGATTCATTGTACATCACGCAAAACTTGCCTGTCGGTGTTAACAGCACCATCATGACACTCAAATCCACCGTTTTGTTAATATACCACTTCCTCATGTAAGCCTGTTGAAAAATCTGAAAAATAATTTAGAACCAACAATTAATGGAACTGCCACTTATCTCTTGTTATTTCACAAATAATTTTCAGGATCAGTTTCTGTCGATTAACGGACTTCTCGTCCCGGCAGATTAGACTAACCATGTAAACTACAAGGAATTATTCAATGATTAAATCTTTGCCTTTCAGGCTTTCGAAATGTAACAAAAATAAGCGTTTTTCAAATACCTTTGGTTCACACACTGAGCGTTTTATCGATATAACTTGGCACCCCCCAGGCACACAAACTGGCCAGAAACATGTATATAATTGATCGGAGGGGTTGCTGTGAATGTGCAGTCAGACCAGTATGGTCATCCTATCATGTATGCTTTGCATGTCTCATTTCATATGCGGTCGCGCTCCGCACCATCTGCACAATCCATGTTCAACCATGGCGTGACACATTTGTGTTTCTTTGAGCTGTTATCTTTGCCCATTGGCAAAAACGACCAAACACTCTCGGTTTTCGTGAGTCAATAGCCGGTTTCGCGCAAGAAATAGTTGGCAGAATTGATGACCGTGAATAACACGTGTAGAGCAACAAGGCGATTTCAAACCTCTCTCGAAGAAGAGGCTGCTCCAAAGTGGTGACCAACAATGACGAGGAGTATCCTCTGTGAACAGTACAATCAAAACGCTTCCCTTTCAAACGTACTCTGGGTAGGCTTCCGACTTAAACTGGAGTTGTCTGGACAATTCGTGGACCATAACAGTTAGTTTCAGTAAATCAGTCCATTTCGATTGAGACCAAAGTAAACAGTAAGCTGCCATCAAAACTTACTCTTTTGACTGTGAAGAAACTCAGAAACGATTTCTTTCGTGATGTAGTGCCTTCACGGATAATGTCTGCACGGTCGGGTCACACACTCATTCGATGTACAATACATTTCAGTTACACTTCTGTTAGTTTACTGATGTTATTCACGATGGCCCCAATGTGCTCACGACGGACTACCGCAATGATGTGTATAAACCTGCTAGCCTTGTGAGCTTCTGGGGCTAACTACCTGAGCGGGTAAATCTACAGATACTTGAAACTACAAGTCTAGTCAGCTACAAGTTATAACCCTGTCCTCAGTGTTTGGTACGCACGCTATTCTCATGATTTCCCGTTATTATCGTTCAAACCAACCTTAGGAAAGCAATAAGTCTGTCAGTTCAGTACACCACTCGGTACAGTGTGTCGAAAGCTGGCATCTAAAATACTGATTTAGTCAAATTAGCGTATCCAACAATTAACACGAACGATCCCAGGGTGTCGAGTAGATTTACGTAACGGATTAGGCTCAATGAAACTTGAGCCAATATCAGAATGTTACATTTCGCCAGGTACACGTTCAAGGGCAGAACATTATGGTCGAAAATTTGTCTATATGTTAGACAAAATCAGTTCTGGTCGCTCACCTGAGAAAGACAGGTTTGGATTGCAATGTGGTCAACAATGGGAAGTGCAGACTAATGGAATTGGTAAACTGGCCAAACTATGTCTCCTATTATGAGTTATTCTGACTAACAGGGTGAACAGTACAGGACTTTTGCCTTCATTTACTAATAGTTTAAAAGCTTCCTTCACCAGTACTTGTGGATTTGTATTCATTTCTCGGTTTCACATCACATGTCCGTTTTTATCAACAATGTACCGATGACTGATTCATTCACTGGCTTTACTGTTCAGGAAATGACCTTTACACTGCGTGAATTGATCACACTGTATCACATGGTGGACATTCAAGTTTGATCCACATTTTTACGTCAACGGAACGTTCTATGGACTTTAAACATATATGGCCTGTGTACGTTTAATGTTTTCTATCTTACAGTGAAAAACATATACCTCAGAATGAGTTTTTTAAAGCATACGTGATCCTGTTTGTGCCACGTAAACTTCAGGAAAAAGAATGAACATGTGACAGAATGGTAGTTGGTAGGACAATCTTCACAATAATTAAAGCCGCATTCGAATTGAAACAGCTCACTGGGAAATGTTTATTGCCTACAGTATATTCATATATCACGAGGAAACGTAGATGGTTCCACAAAATGACTCTTACGGACTTCTCTCAAGTCACCGGGTCCGTTAATCAACATATTCTCTTGACGTTATTATCTGTGGCTTCAGAATGATTATTTTTCTGACGGAAACTCAAGTACTTGGTCTGCGACGTGACAACTGGATCAACAATAAAGAACGCTGTCTGCTGAAAGCCAGTCACAAACAGGCTTACAGTTTGCTGATTAAACTGAATAGGTTCACATGTCTGACATTACAAAAATCTTACGTTGTTGGCACTGTTTGAATAACGAGTCTGACAAAACGCTATCTCTCAGCAACAGCAAACTACTCAAGTGTTTTGGCTAAAGTCTTCTGAAACAAGTGGACGTGACATGACGGGTTCTTCAGGAATGGCTAGTGTTAGTTGGTTGTCTCCATTCTGTTCATTAATGAGCTCATATAGGGATTGTCTTTGATTCTACTAGATTTGGACAGCCTCTCTATACCACATGAGAGCTTTCATGTTGGCCAAGCTCGAGAAATATCTTGGCACAGTCGTAACGGACATTAACTATTTCCGTATTCGCATGCGCATTTCACCTAGCTGAACGATGGTTAATATAGTCAAGTTGCCCGAATTCGGACTGAATTCTACTCATGATCAGTCACTGGTCGACTCATGTAGGGGAAGTTTACATGCCCTCCCACTGGATCGATTGCAGCACATTCCACGTAATGTGAACTACAATTATCTGCCCACCCATAACTAGTCCATATTTTCAATGGAGTGTTTGTTTGAACTGCTCTGTGTCCGGGCCTTAAATTGAAGGACACCCAAGTTCACGTCAAACATAAGGTGGTTCAAAATGGAAAGCTTTACCGAAACTTTCATGCAACGGAAGCGTGTGTTGGCACCACCTGTACCAAAATCTTGTTACTCTAGCACTTCTGTCATTCTAGTGTTAATTGCCAACTGTTCAGGCCTTAAGTTTGTCAGTTATAGCAACAATAGGCTCGCAGCACGTATTCGCCCACCAGACGATGTTATCGAACCTCAGTTAAACATCTCAAATGAATTGCACATGTTAATATCGATTTTCACATACCAGAAACGGAGTCAGTACAGTGACGCATGTGAGCATCGTTGTGTGTTCGCCACATTCACGGGTGCCACTCACATGATGTGTTTTAAGTCAACCACATCGATCGGTCCAGGTTAAATTCGGTCAGCCGATGCGTGTTTGTTCGTGTGTTGCGCTTCTGAATGCCTGTTCACTCGATTTTGGCTTGTCTACCTCCGTATGCTTTTTGGTAGCCTAAGTCGTGATCTCGAACATGAGTGCATAACTTACGATAATCTGAACGTGATGTCAAACTGAACACTGGTCTCCTCAAGCTGCGTTTTCTGCCGCCTAACTCATTTGAAACAGCTTACTGGCGTTAAAATGTACTGTCTTGCATAGACCGTACGATTGACGCGGGAACTTTGTTCAAGTTTCACTGCTGACCGATAGTGTTGATACGTTGGCATATAATGTTACATACACGAATACGAATTGTGAACAGATTTAGTTTAGGAGCGGGAATTCTAATAAAAAATATTCTCACAATATTCACATAAGTGTGAGAAGGAACTCGTCTACAGTAGGTACACATTCGTGAGAATAACTTCTTAGGTTTTTTCGTTCTCACACTACGGCGTGGTTTTGAATTTGAGTCAGAACAATGAGGCGTTCTCACGCTCTGTTGTTGTCTGGGCCACCAGCCTAGTAAGGGCTGAATAATATTGTATGCACATCACTGAGTGACCGACAATAGAAACAGCAGCAGGCGTGATTGATGTGTGTAGTGCACCCTTGCCATCCTGAGGGCCAGCTTGAATAAGATGAGAATCTTTGCGTGCGGATCGACCTACTTTTTATTTCAGTTGTATGGTTTCGGCTTAAAATGGTGCCACGGTGTCAAATACGCCGCAATTCAGAAAGTCTCTGATGTCTCGAGTTTTCCAAAATCACAACCTCTGCTGACACGTTCTTCCATGAAAAGGCAGTCTAATTCGCTCTCTGCGTCTGACCATAGTGAACTATCCTAACACCATTCTCACAACACGAAAGCAATTGAAACAGTTCGTCTTAGCGGTAGGCCGTTGTTGTTACCTCATTTTGGTCTCATCAGTATCACGTACTCCGGGGAATTAAACCCATGACCTGTAAGCGAGTAACCGAATGGCAATCCAAGCAAATTACAGGGCTGTGATAAAAGAAAGTTTGTACTTGCGGAAAATAATCTGAACACGTTTTTTGTCGCTCCAGCAATCACGGCTCTATGCTTGTAATACCCAGCTGGTTAGAAGCAGATGTTCACCATTACAAAAATTGTAACTGGGTACAAATGTTTACAAAACCTCTCCCAGAACTTCTATGGGAATGTGGCAGATACTCGCTGGTTTACAGAACAAACCAAAAATGTCCAGTCAGTTTAAATCTTTAAGGGAAACGTAGAACATCGGTCAATGAAATTGAGAAGAATTAACTTTTTGTAAACTCTTATAATGCTACTTTCTAGGGAGTAAACAGCTATCCAGCGAGTTGATATGGGCGGAAGACTTTGAAGCTAAGTTCAAATGAACGTTCAAGTCAGATAAGCACAAAGACCACGAATTGATATTTTTTGTCCAGTAACTCAGGTGTGTGCGTCGTAGTGTAAATCCGAGACGTCTGTCCTTTGGCCTCGTTTACCTGCGCTTACAGACGAGTCTGCAGTTTACTTTTATGGACGTCACTGTTAGCCACATAGATGACGACCACGTGTAGTAAATGGCTGGTGCATTTCCTTGAAACAGTTACGTGCCTCTCATTACATGGGTGAACCCTGAACTTCTGTGAGCTGTAGTCAACAACTTCAGCATTGATCTTTTTCTCTTCTTTTCTACGACTAAACCCGCACATTCATACAAGCTCGTACTGTCGACGCATGGAGTCCAGCATCTGTCCAGTCTGGCTAAATGAAAGACCTCGCTATGCACAGAAAACCATATCCTATCTCAGCCGCTGCTCCCGACATTTATTTGTTTGCCATAGAACCTCATAATGTAGTGGATTACCAAATCGGTTCGACTATTCCAACTCTCGCTGGAATGCCTCAACGCGGTGGCGGGGCACTCCAAAGGCCCACAGCAGTTAGGTCACGGAAAACATGGGTGACCGGATGAGGTATTGCTCAACAAGGTCGGACCAACGGACGAGTCATTGCAGACAAAATGGGATAGATTACCAGATCAGATTCACGATTATTCCAACACTCGATGGGATTTCTCGACGCGATCGTGAAATACTGTCAAAGCCCAAAGCGGGTAGATTGCGGACAACATGGGCAACAAGAAGAGCCACAGCCCAACAAGATCGGACTAACGGACGAGGAATGGCAGACGGGAACACCTCCTACGGGAGGCTTCGGTAACACACACAAACCTGGCAGAAATGCCCACGACATATGAGCGGAAACCGGTGGTGTGTTGTGGACAAGAATTCCGGTTTATAAACGTGAGCGCGCGCGTAACACGATAACCAGAAAGTTAGACAAGACAGATTGTGCTTTATTGGACGTCTTTTCGCTGCAGTAGGGCCTTGGCGAGTCACTTGTTTCGGATGTTAGAAGTTTGTCGCATTACGGAGAGCTTTTCGCGGTCAAAATCGGTTGGAACTGCCCAGTGTTAATTTTCTATCTCGCCTCACACTCAAAACTTTCTGCATCAAATTTTAGTTAGGAGTTAAACGTTGTCAGTCTGTTCTACCCGAAATAACCAACTGTACACTATTGTTCACGGTGTTACTAGAAACTCCTAAACACAAAAGACCGACTTACCAGTCATCGACATTCTTGTGGCTTGTCAGACAAATTCCACGGACCAGGATTCCCATTTGACTTCCGTGCATATTCATTGCAACTCAGTTTCTACCACATAAATACATCTCAGAGTATTGAACGATGGAAGCTACGACCCTGACTCTTTATCTTTCTTAGTAATACTCGTAGGAGGTGTTCTTTATTGATGCACCTAGTTTGTAGCGGAGAACCGTGTATATTGATAATAGTGTACCTCATACGTGCGGCTGTTTTCAAGAAACCACATTGTAGGATTCCTTTATCCGATGTCATTGCTAAGCACACTTCTTACATGATACAAACGTTTGATCAGAAATCGGACCACCTTTTGAGTCTCAGCTATTCACTTTTGTGAACGACAACCGAGTGAAAAGAAACTCAATGGTTTAAATTTGAAGTAGCTTCAGTGTAATCTTACGTGTACAGAATACATCTGGAATCGCCGATTTGAAGTGTTGAGTCTGATTCTGTCAAATGGACGCACCAGACCTTAGTTATTCTCCTTCTAGAGATTGGTTCAAACTAGATTCAAACTCCGGCTTCAATCTTATGAAACGAACGTGTTCTCCAGTGCGCTAGTGACCACAAACTAAGCCGGACCAAACCGTAATACCCAAACATATAACCACAATCGTTTGTGACCAGTGCTCATGCTGCCAGTTGCCTTGAAAGAGGACAGTAGGTGCTCCGCAACGCCAAGATTTAGGTTTTTCCCCAAGTAAATCACTCAACCTACTGAACATTGTTTTGATTGCCGACAAATAAGAGAGGTTTGGTAAATTAAACTTGAATGTCACAGGCAACATAATCTAAATCCCTTTATATTCATCGATAATCAAAACACCTGTCTGTGGGGTGAATGATCTCCGTTGTTTAAACTTGATAAGGAGTTTTGACCGAAAGGTCTTCTATTGAGATTAACAGAACAGTTAGCATATCCATTCTTAAGATGATTGGTCAACCGGAGTATTCATTGCGAACGAATGTAGCTGAGCGTAAGTCGATCGTGCTTGACCGTGAGGCCAATAAAACGCTGATCAGCACGTTCGCTCCATGAAAATGTGACCGGGTTTCACATCACGGTTGTGACAAGGATATACACTTCTGGTGAACTCTGACAAGAACCAGGCCGAGGTTTAATCCTTCTTCCCAAAATGGACCAAGTGAAAGAACAGTGAGTGTCTCAGAAACGTGCTCACCTATCAGTGTTCATCAAGTTAACTCAACAAAATTCTACGCTATTCATCAGTGGTGAGAGGTACTCTTTTTTCAGTAGTATCTGAGTTCTTAGTTTCGATCACATACCACAAACGTATAACCGTAGTGCGGCAGCCACACACTTGTGGGATCGCCCGAGCAAATTGTAACTTAGTTGGGTGGGCTGGATTTCGGACAAAGCTCTTTGTTTGCTGAGATATGCGCATGTGTGTGAGTTTTGACGTGCTTTGTGGTCAGCATCGAATGTGATTACTTATGTTCGCCTCAATCGATCGTTTACCTGCTTCATCTGTGTCAGTATACAGTCCTAAGCACACAGGCACACAGAACCGTTGACAAATAATCCGCTAATTCTGCTGTGCTTTGGTATGCAGCCTTCAGGTGCATTTATGTGTGTGCATCAACAGAATTTTGGTGTTAATTTGAACACAAAAGAAATATTCGATAGATTTATAAGTTGATTGTGCGGTGGGTCACGTTTGACTAACTTTGTTTTTATAATACAATGAGCAGTTTTTGTTCGTCATTACCGTGGCCACATCTCAACTCCTTTTAGCCGTTACCCAAATGCATAAGCTTATGCTGTCTTGAACTCGGAGTGCATTCACAGATGATATGGTTGGCGGTATCCGAAACGGATTAGCCTGTCACAGTGGCCGAAGCCAAAGAACGCCTGTGTTTTAAACCATCACCCCGAGTGGCTTGCACTGTACTGCTTGCGGTTCCACTCACACACCACATATCCGGTGTAAACCGGAAGGAATAAGATCAGTAGGTATGTAAGTGAGGGTTTTGTATCCTGTGGATGGATGGATGTTCTGTGAATGATTAGCAGGAAAAAAGAAATCCTTATCTCTCGGAAAATAAACGGAGACTGCAATTATGGAGTCAAAACTGACGAGAAAAATATGCAAAACAATACAAGAAGTGTTTCAGTATACGAACACATGTTAGTGCATTCTAGAGAAGATGACAACGAGGATATGACAACGATGTTAGCCATCCGACAGCATAAAACGTCTCAAGTGTGCTCAGCAATATAAAGTTGAAAATCACCAACAAGCAATTCACTTAATGCGCTCGGACTAAAACGCGTTTCACGGTCAGATTATCAACTGTCGTCGTTGACACTGACATGGGAACGCACTGTATTAATATTTAAGGCTATCCACAATGGCGGCAAGATGGACTTCGTTCGTTTAAAAGGTACTGAAAAAATCAAATGAACGGAAGCAATAAACTATGGTGATTGCTCAGACAGACGCCCAAATCAACTGACCTGTGCTACCACGGGATTATCTATGGTAAGTTGAACAATAGTGATTGTTTTCTGACAGCAGTCAGGGTTGTTTTGGCACGTGACTATCGTTTTTGATTATCTTTCGTCAGCACTTGTCTATAAATGATTTTAACATTTGGATCTTTCGAGTTCAACCGAACGGTCGTCCATGTAAACAACTAATCACAAACATTTCGCATGTCACCACTGTTCACTGCACCGTCACAGGATTTGAAACGATGATGATAATGTGAAATCTGTGTGGATGGGGCATAAACTGATGCACAGTGTCACACAAATATCGTATCAACTGATACCAGTGATCGTTGACTGTGAAATATACGGGTATCCCCGAACACTAGTTATTTTCCTCCAAAAACCATCTGAAACTCACTAAAGATTTTTCACAGTGTACTTGTGTGACTTTCAAACAAGCTAGCATCTGAGATCTACTTTTTCTTTTAGGGTTTTGGTAATATAAAGATTAAGCGGAATGCAAGTCCAACCTTATCAGTCAACTGAACGATACGGTTAGTGAAAGTGACCACTAGACGATACGAGTGCTAACAGCAGGTAATGGTAACAGCCGCTAATACCACAAGTGTATCTAACACGTTGTATAGCTTTTCAGTTCCATGCCAGACTATTGTAAATAACACTAACCAGATACAAAACATTGCTTGTTGAAAAGTACACCTCTGTGAATAAAATGTTTTGACTGAACTGACAGCTTACGAAAAAAGATGGTCAACAGCGTCTTTACAGATTGATAACCTTGGTTCACATGGAGTGCTACTGGAAAAGCGAACTGTGTGCAGTGATGCCGTCAGCTGTGTCAAGTCTCAATACCCGCGTGTGATGCTGCACACCAAGCCCAACTGAACGAGCGGACAATATGTGCAGTCACCTGTGGACGCATTTTACGCGCTAGGCCGAGTTTTTCTTACAGACTTCATACTAGACAAGTTAAAATAACGTGACGCACTCTGAACGTTCGGTGTGTTACCGTAAAATCTAACAATAAATCTTACGGAGGCAAACTGCACAGGCTTCAGAGAACAACCATTTGAAACCTGCACATACCTTCGAAATTAATGGGATATGGATTTTAAGAAAACATACTGAAGCTAATTTTAACATGTGTTGTTGTGAAACACCGAAAGTATTTGCATCTTGCGTTAACTAAACTGCATTCAATTATGGTGTCATAGTAAGTTCATTTGAGAGCGTTTCATTGACCGTTATTCTTAATCACTAATAAGGGTTTAAAGTTCTCGATTTAATCGCTAAGTGATTACGTAAGTCTAGCTGGAACAGCTAAGACTCATTGCTATCTTTGTGTTTGACAATCGCCGGTTAAAATTCGGGGTTATTAGTTAATTTGACTGAAGATAAAGTCAGCTATCAGTCGACGATAGTCACCCGAACACAAAAGGTCTTCGGCTAGTTTAAAACGATGATCAACATTAGGTTTTTGGAGCACAACCTCTTACCTTCGAGTTAACTAGGTTTAGGGTATACTTGCTAGCTATCACAGAGTTTGTGTGATAGCCATTTCACTTTTTTAACGCGAATATGTTTTGTTTACTTCATACCAAACCCAAGGGTGTAGGGTTTACGGAATGTGGTTGCCATTCAAGCGAAACACTGAGAGATGCGTACCTCCCAGGACTTTTGTACAGTTAACCTAGATCCTTGGTACTGATAAGCACGTAAAATGATGCAAACATCAGCCTGCCGAGAATGAGAAAACTTAAGTCTCATTCCTTGTGTGCAATGCTCGAACCGAGATAAAAGTCTCTGTTCATTGCTTTATCCCACATCATGCTAGGTCATTAAAAATGTATATCTTTTAAACGATTATTGCGACTGTTTCATATTTGAAAATTAACCTAAACAAGGTCTGTGCACACCCAATTTTGTCCTCAGCTATTGTTCGTGGTAGTGTGTACATGTATGATAATCCAGGACTGTGTTTCTGGTCTCAACACATACATTGGCACACGCTGTTTGAGACACCCGGTGAACAACGAGTGGTGGGTAAGCAGGTCGTCGAGGAGAACAATCCTTATGCCCACTTGGAGTCTGGACCGCATGATGATTGGTCTGAAGTTATGCCGTCCGTCGATTGCCAAGCATCGAGTAAGTCGCAATGAGTTGCCCACGTCGAACTCTGTGTAAAGTCAAGTATATGGCTCACATTGTGCTTCTTCACATCCCTTTTTAAACAAATGAATCACCTAAGATAGTGTTTCTCAAAATGAACACTGGAGATTCCTGCTAAGCGACTTCAATCGTGTGCCAACCAAAGCCATCGCCTTTGAATATACACATAACCACACAATTGTATATAACCATGTTTGTGTATATATGCCTACACATGTAACCATACATATACATGTACATTAATACATTTATGACTTATGGAGCATGCACACAATGAGTAACGGTCAACCTGCGACAGTTTAACTTTGCAAGGGGATCTTCTTTCAAACAGTCAAATGAATATTGAAGAGAGATTGTTTTATCACTTGTTGTGACTGTCTGTATGTCTGTCTGTCTTCGACGGTTTGTGGTTTTAACACCGAGTGTTGACGTTGTGGTCATCTATGTTAACCTACTGATTGAATGAAATCCTCTAATAAAGAACCTCCATTATAAGCCGCTGTCTTTTTAATTGCGCTTAACTCGTGTTGACTTCCTTACTTGTGCCTGTGCATGGGTTCCAGAGTTGTGAGATATGGTGAGTTTCCCACATTGCTACTTTATGGTTGTGCGCGCACAACTGTTTGCCGGTCTTGCCCTAGTGGCACCGGTCACCCAACGGCATGAAATAGCGCAGACCACTCCAGACTACTCACATGTTTCTATACGACTTTCAACTTTCGCTTAAATCGAGAAAATTGCTGTGTTCCTTTTGTGCAGGAATAGATGCTCCCGATTTCGGAATTCTTGACGCTGCTGTTGATATGATGCGAATGTATGGCACTATTATTGTCTTTTTCATTTTAGCCTGTGCGGTTCTTATAGACCCCGTGATAAATATATCTGCAATGATATTTATGAACCCATTGGCTGTGAACACTTCTCATTCATTGTAAATGAGTGAACATTGCAGTTAAGGTTGAAAAATCTTGGAGTCGGTAGGCTGGAAGCGTTTGAGAACCATCGATGCTGCGTCTATTTTCATGGTTGGGCTAACACTTGTGATATTTAGGTTTGATTTCCGACCTTACCCAGTGGTCCTAATCGTAGTGTTGTAGATTGGAACTAACAAGTAACAACTGTGTCTCTTATCTAGACGATCAGGCAATCCTACTATTATTCACAGGCAAATGTGGCTATGTTTAAAAATTATAATTTGGTCCTATCATATTTAATGACAAGGTGGCCGACAATGCGGTCTCATTTCAAACTGGTTGGAGTTGAAATCCCGGTCATGATAAGGTTACGAATTGCTGGTATGCTCTAGCAATTGCAACACTTAAGTCCAGTGCTTCTTTTGGAAAATGGCTATCTGGTCTCTCTACATAAATACGGAAGGTGCGATCAACTCTAAGTGGTTTTCAGTTTTAATTAACCAAATCCTCGTCTACTTATCAGTAATACACATTAAATGTCGTGGATACTCATTAGTATGAGGCTGAAGGTCAATCGTATTCTAGATGATCTACGGAGTGGATCAACTACAACAACGGTGAACTCCTGAACAACTGGTCCTTTTCAGAACTACTGTAAATCTATGTTTAGCTTTTGGCGGTCTGATTATGATGTACATACTTTAGAACTGATGATCCACACTCTTTAGAAAAAACACCCGGCAAGCTGATGTATTTTTGGTTACGAAAACAACTGTCATTTCCAATGTCAATTCCTTTTGAATTCACTTGTTTTTCTGATCAAAAGAACCCGCATGGACTTCAAATAAATGAACTCATCAATTACATACACAAACTATGTGCAAGATGCTGGTTAACAGTTTTGGTTTTCTCAGTTATCCGTTAGGCCTCAAAGTTTTGATTCTAAATTTCACATTATTCAAAGCACTTTTGATTGGTCCATTTCGAAAATAAGTACTGGAAATATGTTTGGATGTTGGAGTAATCCACCTCAAAAACTGTCTTCCGAAATGTGTACCTTGCTATGCATGGCTTTATTGCAAAAGCGTCTATTGTTTAGACAAACAACCTTGTAGACTGTAAACTTATTCCCCATTCATGTTATGGAATATCATCAGGTTAAAATAATCATGAAGACTATTTTGTGCAGTACCAGACGACGCCAGTTCTTCTTTCAACTAAGTGGCTGTCAAATACCTGAAGCGTTCATCGCCCAAAGGTACACACACGTGCACACAACTATTTTCAAAATAGGGACACGTTGCGATAACGCTCTCGAATACCAAATAGGTTCTTTTAAACTTAAGAAGACAACTGCTCAAGGACGTGGACAGGTTCGATATTTCTGTTTATTTCGACGGATTGTGGGCATGCACATGAATTACAATAAATCATAGCAACCCACAGGTATGCGGCTCATGCGGTCGGATCATGTCAGTTTGAGTGCTGTTCCCGATTTGAAAACGGACCTACTGATAAATCTTTTAGGCCTAGACGTAATATGATCAGATTTTCCTCTTCTTTCATACTGGATGGAATTAGGCTCACCTGTGTTTTGAAGTACGGTGGTGAGCACTTTCGATTCTTCTAAACCTTTTCGAATATAAAAGGACTGAAACAAGATTTGAGTAAGGTGGTAAACATGTGTAGTTCCCAGAAGAACTGCTGTCAGTAATTAACAGTATAGCTGTTATACTGATGAGTACGCTTACCAAATGTTGCGCTTACGAAATCAAAAGCCTCAGCGTCGTTTTTTTATACCAACGACTTTCTGTTGATCTGAGTACGATGAATCTCCTTTAGCTCTCGCTAAGTTGTTGACGTCCGTTTATAAGACAAATTTTATCTTAACGAAGCTTGCTGCTGTACCGATGGTGAATTTTAGAAACCGCTTCCTCGACGCGAGTTTTTCATGTTGGAGACAACTGTGATTTATCTGAAGATATAATTTGATCAGAACTCAACTTTGACCACGGTTTTCGCGTTCAGGTAGACTTCTCGTTAACCCACTAAAAAAACTAGTCTGTAACTTAACGGCAATGCATGTTTCTCCATGACTTGGGTTTGATTTACTTTCAAACATACCCAAGCAGCAATCGTTCTGACTACCGAACTGTTTTTCTCACGTTGAACACGATAAAATTATAACATCCAAATCTGGTTGGATTTCGTGAATTGAGTGCAAAATTAGAACAACTAAAAGTAATGCTTGATAGAAAGCAGGTTCTGTTCAGTACAATAATCTTACTTGTTGAAAGATCGCTTCATAAAGCCACCGTTCTTTATAGGAGACGATTCACAAAAGAATAAATTACATCTGCAGAGCAATTTTAACTATAGATAACCAGATATCAATACGAATAGTTTTACTAATACTGTGCACTTAGGTTCATGTCAGTATTCTCAAGCCAGGTTGCATCTTCGGCTGCTTACATCTAGCTTCTAGTGGTGTGCGTATAACCCTAGGTGAACTAGCTGTGAATGTCAATGATGGTGAACGATACGTCTATCTCGAAGCAGATCTAACATCTTGGGCAAACCACACATGTATATATATATATATAAGTAACTGGAAGTTAACAGATGTTATCACATACTGTCCCGAAACAGGTTAGTTGATTCTGTTTGTGAAATATATATATATATATAAGTAAGGAAAAATTAGAAGAGTAGATATGTGCGTTTTGCGTCCAGACTTGTATTGTTGAGGCGTTTTCAGCTGGACATATACCCAGGCATACACCTCTTTTAAATTCAAATTCTTGTGCGTCAATTTTGCTGAGCTTCTTGTTCATTTATTTTCGCCTTCGTTTTCTATGCCACAAGCTTCATGGTGGCAGACTCGCACGAAAGTTTTGAGTATTTCCTCCCCATAGCATCTGCCAACCTTCTAGTGACATATCGAATAATGTTCTAACGCATTTTCAACAACATCAAAACAATATACATTCTTTATAAATAGATTGAGAATAACACAACGTTACGAGCAAGTTGTAATCGAAACGTTAATTGAAACTTAGAGTATTACAACTTGCCTGTAACGTTGTGTTATTCTCAATTCATTTATCAATAACATGTTAAACACGACGCCCAAACTGTTTGACTTCATTCGTACTAAATTTGGTGCGGATATCCTACAACTGATTAATAACCATATACATTCTTATTATAAACTGTTTACATTGACGGTTTGCTTTTCACACACTGATCTACCATAATGCGCTCGTAGATTGTCATTAAAAAAGACACGGTTCTGACCATCCTTGTCTCTTGCTTCATTAATAATGATTTCATTCATCCCTTCGGACATAAAAAAACTCCCAAGTTGAATCAAAAATTTTTGAGGTCGCCTGAAACATCCCGACAGATGAGATGCATATTACTTAACATTGTTGAGATATACCAAAGTAAGATTGAGGCACAAATTTGGCCGAGTACTGTCGTTCCCACTGTTTAGCAAGTTTTGCCTGAAGCAGATGACAACGTTACTGGACAGTGATTGCTTTCCACTGGAATGTCATTCATTTGTGGAAAGTTATGGACGTGGGCTATATGCATACTTCTTCGAGTTACCGACGGTTTTCCTATTGAATCGGCCGTATCACAACTCCACACACAATCGCACGGCTTGATTCCCGACCGCGGGAAGAAAAGACATGAGTACCAAAGGTTTAACGGAGACGAGCCGAAACTCGGTCACAATGGTTCCGAATATGCATGATAAGCAATTATCGTAGATCATTGTTATCCTCACCATAGACGGTAAGGACAAACAGTCAATCAAATACAACGACCGTATATGGAGTTAGAACGAACTGAGTTATTGGGTGTAATTTAGCAGATAAGGAAATACAGTTCAGACAGAGTTGGTAAGTACAAGCATCCAATTGTACAGCTGGCCTCGATTGTCTGACTGGAATGGTACGAGTCCGTTCAATCAACACTGAATCTGAGACAGCAAGTGTGAAGTGCAAAACTCCAGCTTTATTTCAACCAGGCTTGTAGGGTTGCAAAACCCTGAGGGAGGTGCTACCCCACGACCCTGGATAGATCACCGTCACTGGATTTGCTATGAATGATTCGGTAGACGATGAGCTTCTTAACACTCTTTTATGCTTGCTGCTCGTACGTGAATGAGAATCAGTCTGAAATGAGCTCTAGGCGGTTCTGTTACGGTTATACTGATGCACTGTTGGCGGCGTTTAGTCATACCTGCTGGACTGTAATGTTCTACTTTTCTCGTATATCTCTCGACCATAAGCGTTGTCCAACAGCTTTTCCAGCCATAGCCCTTGATTTAAAGGATGGTTTGTTTGTTCTGAACATGGTATGATATGATTGGCGTGCCGTTTTCAGGTATATGCGCTTATATGGACCTCATAAACCGGTTGACGGCTTCGAATTCTTCCGGGCTTCCATA
>JTDE01000795.1:64823-103038 GCA_014338405.1 Paragonimus skrjabini miyazakii
GTTCGTGGCTATTAATGTTTGGCCATTTTTAAAAAAAATCGGTCTAGCTGTATGGTTCCTGCTGAATTGCTGTTCTGTCAAAAAATTCTTGTTGGAGAACGCAAGCTTAAAAACGTGCAGTAGATCATTCGGCATTCGTGGTCTGCGTCCCATCAGAACTTCAGCTGGCGATCACCCCTCTGGAAGCCTCTTATTCGGAGAGGGAATTTAAAATGTATCTGTCAGATGTCCTTTTCATTTGACTTTTTAAAGAGTCCACTTAAATATTTCTACGACTTGTTCGGCTCGGTCACTGGCTCTCGGACGGCAAGGCAGTGGTCGTGTACGTTTGATTCCATTCCGCGAATGTGCCGAACGCAAAATGACTTCCGTTGTCTACCATGACTGTTTCAAGCACTCCGAAACAGCGCAAGCTTTGATTCAACTTCTGTACCGTTGAGTTCACTGACGTTGTCTTCATCGAGCAAACTTCTAACCGTTGGTTATACGCATCTACAGGCACCAAGTAGTTTTGGCCGTTTGGTGATGTAGCGAAAACGACGTGCACAGTAATTCACGGTCTCTCTAGCACTGGTCACGATGAGAATTCATACCTCAATGGCACACAACCAGAAAAGCCTTCGCAAGAGTTCTTGAATTCGGAGCCTGTGTGTTATCAGTACACACTACAGCAGGCCAATGTTTCTGTCTGAATGTTATTACAATAGTCTTCACTTATTTGCTGTTAAACCCGGGTTCTCGGCTGGGATGTGAATACTGCACACTCCCAAATCAAGATGCACCAATTGACGGTAGGAAGACAGTTTTTCCGTTGGAATTATCGTTTTATGTCACCATTAAGATGATTCCGACGCCGTCCTTAGCGGAGACGGCGCTGGAGATTGTGCAAAACTGGATCTCTTCTAGTCAACTAGTCCTTCACTAACGAACTTGAGAGAGGTCTCTTGAATGTTTTTACTGCCACATAGTTCCCATCATGATTAGCCGAAGTGGCCGCAGTCACAATGTGCTCGTTTGCCCTAGTGCTTGAAACAGTCAGTCGTGATACATCACCCACTTTTCAGATTCTGGTTTTTGGTTGACACATGACATTAAAACTGTGGCAAAGGAGTACGGCTGTCCAGCGCTGAAAACATTTTGATGTATCCGTGAGATCACTTCTTTTTGATCACTGTACTGGAAACAGCAGCCTGTGATCGTACGGAATTCGCAGATATCGGGTCTATTTGACGTATGGGCCATCATTTTATGTCGATTTATTAATGGCACCAATCGTTTGTTTACCGTCACCAATAAATTAGTCTGTGCACTTCTCGTCAAATGAAAATAGACGTATGAAGCACTTCAGTTGTCTTTGAGAACGCATAATCAAATCGAAAAGATTTGCACAACATAAGAAGATGGTTTCGAGAGATATTTTTCCTGAATACACATGCACCAAAGTTTCGACAACACAATAGTCTGACTGATTATTTTCATCTACAGATATAACAAGCATACACTGATCAGTTCTATATCTCTGGTTCTGTCAATGAAAATCGGTCTCTCGAAAGTTTATCATAACTCAAAAGATAAGCTAACCAATGAATAGTCCTTAAGGTCGAGGCGAACCTTCTGACTGTATTTTTTCTCTAGTTGTACACTTTTTGAAGATGTTTGCATCTATTGCCCCAACATCATTTGCATTGCACTCCCATCTGACAACCTTGTAACGCGTAAATTTATAAAGCAAAACTGTAATTACTGAAACTCGTTTTCGATGAATTGATTGCTTCAGAAACTGTTCGCAACTCACTCGTACATAAATTTGTTACAACCGTCATGTCACTAAATCAAACTAACTTAAGCTTGCCACCAATAATATGGAAATTATTCCACTCGTTGAAAAGTGTTTCACAATTAAAGGTCAACCTTACTGTTCTAATACCAAGATGTTTCCATGTTGCGGACGTTCAAACTCGCACATTTTCGCTTTCGGTGAAAATCTCTTATCTTGACAGCAAAATCCTTTATGAAGTGGTAGGCTATTCAGAATTTTCAAACTTCATGTTTTTAACAACTATTTTTCTCCAGTCTGTGTGTGATATATCTTCATAACTCGTACCAGCCACTTTTTGACGCATTCACAGGCAATTCCTTATAGGCTCATTTCGTTTAACCGTACGTACTCTGTTTCCAGAGTGTCAGTGTTAGCTGTGTGTTCTATTCAACCAACTGATTTTTACTTGGTTTGGTTAATTCCTTCGCTAACTTATCTCATTTCTCAATTAAGATTTTTGACTTCAGCTAACTGAAAGTTACGAGATGTCATGTGACTCATTGACTCATGAGCAGGTTGGATGCTATTCTACAACTTGGACCTACGAGATTAGGTGTAAAGGTGCTCAGCATGAAGCCAATAGTCGTTTATCTTAGTTCTTATTTTGAGGCCTAACCTGACTACCATTTCACCTGAATAGGTTCTAACAGTATCTCATTTAAACCTATATCATCCATCATGCGTTTGTTTTGTAGATTGTTCGGAAGCTTGCCTTCCGTTTTCTGATGGTCAACGACACTGTTGGGATTCTTCGCCGACTGGTTGCCAGATTGGTGAGTAAACCCGGATCAGAGGGGAATTCTTGCTAAACACTATGACTGAATTTGAGCACACAACAGTATGAGTCGTGGATAGTCTTTTTTGATGGTTTGTTTTTCCAACCTGGCGGATGTTTTAATTTTCTTTCTTCTGATTCTTTACAAGTATACATTATCACCTGCAACTTATGCCAGTTAATGTCCGGATATGGAAAAAATGTGTGCCGTTAAATCTCTATGATGGGGACACTTGTGCAGTGACATTCAAAAGAGTCTCATGGCTTAAGCAAGCTTCCATGTGTTTGTTTACTCTAAAGTCTGACAGACTGTAAACTCGCCCAATTTGATTGTGATCCAATGAGATTGGTAGGTAGATGGACGTTTGTTCCATGATTGAGATCGTGATGGTGTTTATTGTACGACAAGTGTGTAGTGTTGCTTTAACTCTGCGGTGGTCAGCCAATCAAATTATCGAACTGAGATAGAAGCTGGTTTTGCGTGCACTCAACAGGCCTTTCCGTATGTTTTTGAGACTTACTAACTCGCTTCACGTTAGCTCAAGTGCGGGTCAATCACATACAACCAACCTGGTGCACTGCTGGCGAAAACATGCGAAGTAAGGCAAGGCCTACAACAAAAGCCGCTATCTATACTGGTCACTCGACCTTGACACTAACTACTGGTGTTTAACATACATTCCGACTTCATGCGTTTTTCTTAATTTTGATGCCTAACTTGTTAGCATGTGAGTATGTTAGTCTGGATGACACAGACCATTTCACCTTGTGCTGGCAATGGTCAAAATGTCTCGCAATGATAACGACGTTCCTCCACAAGTAGGTATTTAATAACCGGTTATACCTCTAGGTAAATTTTCCAGATGGAGACAGTCTGAAAGAAGCTCCAATCAGCAACCTTCAGGTCAAAGCTTTATCCATTAGATCTAAAGCTTATTTGACTATCGGTGAAGTACTGTATATTCAGTCATACTAACGAAGTACCAGCATAGCACACTAATCGCATCATTAGCCTTGTTGCAAGCGATTCTGCTGAGATCAACGACCTAACAGTATGGGAATCTAGTTCGTAATCCTAGTGTTGCCTATTCGACTTTTGTTCATAATCCAGCGGTGTAGTACCGGTTTGAGGGTTGTTATCATAACCACAACTGTAGTCCAGTGGCCAGGCTTTCTTACACAGCGATGAATTGTTAGCAATTAATCGGGATCTTCATACAGTCATTTTTACTATGGTACAGGTAGTCACTGTTGAACATGCACGCGCTAAAGCTTTTTCGTACACCTGGCAACTGGTCACTCGACGACGTGCTCGTGTCGCTGTGAGAATCTACACAACCAGGAAGCAGATACGAAAAGCTAGCCAGGCGATGATTGAAATCCAGTGATACCACTGGAAGAAAGACACTACTTCTGAAGATTTTTGAGAATTGGAGAACTGCTTACAGGACGAACCATAGCCTTCCGGTTAGTTCCAGCGAATACTGGTGCGAGTTATTGTCAGCTCATCCGCACTCGGATGAGCGGCCCTCGTGCACGATTCTGCCACCGGACCGGTTCTTGGTCTACCCGATCACTGAACAGGAAGTTCCCCGCACACTGGAGAGCATGGAAAACGCCGCTCCTAGGTTAGACAAGCTGTTGTCCGAACACTTGAAGCGTATGAAAGCCGATGAATTGACCGGATACTTCAACCCCTTGCTGCTGACTGGAGGTTGTCTAATCCATCTATGCCACTACGCATCACTCTTTTTCCGAAAGTGAATGACTCTTTCTCTTCCAGCGAATTGAGACCTATCACCGTGACTTATACGTTGATACGTTGGTTTCACAGGATATTGGCTGACCGTTGGGATACACGTTTTCAACTGCCCGCTCTTCGATTCTCACTCTTACACCGTGATAGTTTCCTCAAAGCGACCTCACTACTACATGCGCTGCCCGGGGACTCATATGCCATGTCATCCATCCTTCGTGCGGCCCCTGTTAGCGTGTCCAAAGCATTCGACTTTATCTCGTAGAATTTGATTCTCAAATCGGTTCAAGCTTACAGCATTCGTCCACTTCTAACACACTACATTGCCGATTTTTATCGAAATGCTCCCGTCACATTCAACGGCTTCGTCCTCCGGTCCCAGCATGGTGTTTTGCAGAGTGACCAACTGTTTCCGCTGCTGTTCATCATGACAATGGATGAGGTATTGGCTCTATCTCGACAGCAGCTTGGCTACCAGTCCTACGACGCACTGGTCAGCGGTTTCGCGTACGCCGATGACTTGATCCTCCTGGCTGAGGATCTGACGCGTCTCTCTCAGAGGATCACAGCTGCTGTTAGTGCTCTGGAGCTATCCGAACTGAAGATCGACACGCGTAAGATTGAACTCATGGTAGTCTGTGGCGATCATAAGCATAACACAGCAACTATAGCTGACAGGTCTATTCATTTCGGCCCGGACATTATCCACTCACTAAGTGCCTGTGACAAGATGATCCATATCGGTATCCCGTTCCCTGAAAAAATAGTGTTCACCACTCCACTACTGCAGGTTCGTACGATGGGGGCTGCAACAACCAAGACACCCTTGAAGCCACATCAGCGTCTCTACCTTCTGAGACAACATTTGATCCCTAAGATGAATCGCTTGTTAGTTCTGAGCCGAGTCCAACAAAACACACTCAAAGTTACGAAGTGTACAATTCGCCAGTTTGTTCGGCAGTGGCTCGGCCTTCCCATGGACACACCAACCAGCTACATCAACATTCCAGTTCTCCCTGGCGGTACTGACATTCCAAGTTTGTCCACCACTAGTCTTGTTTTGCGCAAATCACGAGTGAAGAGACTGTTCTCTAGTTTATGTACAGCTCTGAGGAACGTGGTCGAAGACAAATCGTTTGACCGTATCATGAGGTGCATCAATGTCCGGGTACATGTTCATGATGTGGCAATGACGAACAAAGAGGAAGCTCAGGTATCATTGACGCATAAACTTAATCATACGCCATACGGCCGTGGTCTTCAGGAAGTATCTCGTTGTTTACTCTCCAAACGTTGGCTGTTGAATCCAGACCACATTGTTCCCTGGATCGTCATTCTTGCCATCCAGCTCCGATGCGATCTTCTTTGGACTAAGGTCCGGAAGTCCCGAGGTGGCAGAAGTGACCACTCAGTTTTCTGCTATGGCAACTGAGATCAACTAGTAAGCCTCATTCTTATTCCTCGATCCTGCTGGATCACCCACGATGAGTGTCGTGCTCGGCATAACTGCTTGGCAAAGAGCCTGGCAAAAAAACTATGCAATCCAGGCTACGTAGTCTTCGAGGAGCTACGAGTACCGGCGACGAGCTCGTTCATCAAATCCGACTTTAACGCTGCTCAAGGCGGCGCTTTTGTCATACTGGACGCCAGTGTAGTAAACAACTAACGAAGCCAATTTGCCTGGACGGACAAGGTTTTCAAGTACGGGACCGACTGTTATAATGCAGCCATTCAGTCTCAAGTAATGACGTTCAGTTTCAAGCAGAGCTACCGTGCTGAGAGGCTTAGCCTAATCTTGAAAACGTTTTAGTTGCTAGTCTATCAAAGGATAGCTCACTTAACGATTTAAAGCAGTTTGCCAACCGAAACTTTCATTCGACTAGTAAAGTCATTTCCGCATCGTTCCATTTTATTTTACTTTCTTGAAGTGCCGAACGCTGATGTTTCCACGAAAGCATCCTAGGTTATAGATGAGCAGCCCATAAGCTAGACAGATAATATTCGTTGTCGCATCTTACTTGTTCCATGATAATCTTCTTGGCTCCACTTTTGTGTAGTGATGTTCAAACTCTTTTATGGACGCTAAAGTAGACTGGTGTCTCTCCAAGCGTTATTCTTTCTTCTCTTATTTTCTGTTTTCACATTTCCGATGTGTATTAATTAAAAAACATATTTTTGACAAAATGCGCAAATTTGGGAGAGATTATCAAATTGCTCACTTTCAACTTCTGGGTCACAAGCTATTATTTTGCAATGTTTCTCACTAATCTCCACCTTAGAACCTAATTCCCAATATTTACAAATGTCAAGATGTTTCTTCTTTATTCGTTGAAGTTATTTGACTTACTGTTTTTAGTAGTGATCCTCTTTCATTTCAAATGAATGAATCTAAGTTAACCGGGTTCTTATTATGTGGTGATGTATTCTGCTCCGAGCTTACTGTAGTCCAAATGTGTCAGTTTATAGTTGAGGCTGAGGAGTTAAATCGTGACGATTTCCTCAGAAGATGGTTGTAAATCTTACAAACTTTTGCTTTTTTACGCACTTATTATACCGTCCGCCCGTTTTTTTCTAGATCTGTTTGTAGAGGATTGTAAACCACCGTCGTATTCTGTGGTCATTCTCTCTTGACGGTTAACAGTATTCGTCGTCAACAGTTATGTTATGACCCTTTATCAAAACAGCTGAGAGTTTATGTGCGTAGGGTTCATTCTGTCACTTCTCACTTACGCATTTAGTTGTCTCCGATGCTTATCAGTTCCATCTAGTGTAGTAAGGAGGAGAAATCGTACTACACTACTCACACAATTGCTATTCATTAGTGGGGCCCGAATATATATTTTGACATTGAAGTAGTCACTGGAAAAATACGAAAAGAAACATCGGAGTGCAGCGTCTTATGAAATGGTTCTTGGTACGTAAAGGCACGTGAAGGAACTGAACATTGGCGTCTGTGGCAAACGTGACGGTCTGCGCCTAGTACCGTGCGCAGATTAGTGTTTTTGTTTGTTGTCATGTTCAAACCCATTATCGATGTGTTGCTTTCCTAACTAAATAACCTTTGTACCATCTGCGTTCTTGGCTCACAACACTAGTAAACACTTACTAAGCTCTCTTTAATGCCTTCTGTTATCGTACAGAATGTTACTCACCCCTTACTGTGTTTGGCTATTGTCTGGCAGAAATAAACTATCTACCGAAATGTTCTCCCATCTTTCGTGTTATATCAATCTTCTCCTAGAGTAGGCACAAAAAATTGTTCCTCCGTTTTCTACTTTCCCTCTCAAATATTTAGATCTGTTTGTTGGAGTCGCTCATAGGACAACACAGAATTGTTACTTTTTCAGCGAATTACGCGGTGATTTGCCTGGAGTTAGCCTGATTGAAATGGTGAATGCCGTAATATGCACTGTTGCGATCAAACAGTTGCAAACAGAACAGCTTTCTACAATAAAAAGATGACCAGCTGCGGCGCTGGTTGCCTACTGTGTCTAAGTGGCAGAATAACAGTGTTTTGTTTGGGTGGTAATGTGTGTGTGTGTGTGCATTTGGGCGGGTAAAATAACTGGAAAACAACTGTAATTGGCACGTGTTCCCGTGGCTAATCAAATAGTGCCGATAAAACTCAAAGTGAATGACAGGCAAGACTTCAAGAAACTTGGTAACAATCTTTTGTAAGATATTAACAGTTTGGGAAAGTTGACTTATGCCTTGATATGAGGGTGAACATTTAATGGATGAGAAAATTATTAGAAATTTGAGGACCAAGGGAACGCCTTACAGAAGATGTAGCAGTGAAAAACAAAACCGCTTCATTGAAATCAAACAGACAGATAGATGAGAGCAGATATTCAAAGAAAGTAAGAGAACGTTTGTATTAAATGAAGGAATTGGACGGTCATTCACCTCCTTTTTCGAAAAAGCCAGTTTTTTCATGCAAGTAGCAAAACAATTAGTTGATAGTTTATTAACGCACGGACTCGAGTCGTCATAGGACAGATGAACTGTGAGAACGCGATGATTTAATGACGCCATGCATTATTATTCAACCGAATATATACATATATATCCATACATAAATAAACCAGTGTGTGAGCAACTGTGAATATTCGACTGCCACAACCTATGAAGAGGAAAAGGACGGTATGTAAAATGAAGGAGGAGGAAGGTGTCGAACCAGAGAAAAATCGCACCGACGCATACAGAAGCTTGTAGCACAGGCGCCAGCGGTTCTTATTCATTGCCATATCCGACAGCATCCTTAACCAAAGGTGGTCATTGTTCTTCGGATCCCAGTCATGTGGCCGGAAGTGTCCTAATGAAGCACGTTCTAGTTTGAGTGCCCTCATACCCGAATCCAAATCGTACGCTAGCCACCGGCTGCCTCGTCCAGGCTAACCCACCAATGGCAAACAAGGCACACTCTGTCAAACATTTATGTATACACTGTTGTGCGTGTAATCTGTTCCTGAAATACGTATGCAGACATAGTGGGGATGAGTAACCAGGTCAACTCAACATTACATATTTATGTGCGCAGTTGCCCTGTTAGTTTGACCACTGATGAAACGGAAGACACTTGGTCTCTTCTGGGAATGATCCATCTTGGGATAAAACCCAGTCTTTGTGTTGAGGATGCACAAAAACACCAACGGTAAACATATTTTGTTATTGAAGAATACTTTTCATATTTTTCATCTTTGATTACCTTGCAAAGAATACTATACTCTGTTTGTTGTTTCTGGAAGATTCAAGCCGTTGTTGTTTGCCAGTAAACGCCGTTTTTTCGCGTACTCCATGTAGCAACAAGCTAGTCCGCGGGTGCTCCTTAATGAACAGCCACTTGTACGACTGCTCATTGTTTTCGTGGACTGTGTATTAGTTCTGACTGATCAGTATTCTTCAAACTCAACCACCTTTGTTCCAACGTATCTGGCTTCCGTTCCTTCTTTTCAAAGTGCTTAACACCCGTATCTCGAATGTGTATATGGCCGACTTTGTGTGGACACTGCGTCACGTTTCCGAATGAACAGACAACAAAACGTAAAAGTCTTCCGTACTTGCAGACTGTAATCAATCTACTGTGATGAAACATGTTCGCAATCCACCACTCTTTTATGGTTTTGAAACTTAGCAAAATAAGGAAAGTTAATTTTTTAGTGTAAGATCAATGACAAAATGATATCAGCAGCAGACCTTAGTCCGGCCGTCCACAAAGTGTTCAGGGCAGGTAGCTCATGTGGATTAAATTCTAGATTTCCAGGGCTGCAATTGTGGTAATAACCACTCAAATTTTCTAGGAAGTAACGAATTACAATGTAGTTGGAACTGTGATCCGTGGTCAGATCTATGGCTAGCCTCACATAGAAGCTTCATAGGATCGGACGAAACTGAGTGATCCTTCTTGATGTGACTCTTAAGAGATGACTACCATGTGCCCAACATCGTACAGTATTTCGTGTCAAAATACAGCATTCAACGTATTCATACAAGTACATAAGCTATGGCCAAATTTTGATCTTGCTTTCTTGGTGTTCAGCAGAAACCTTTGGTTCTGTGTGCGGAAAAAAATCTTGACATTTTGATCAGTTTTTTTATACGGAAAGTTGTTTACTAAGAAATACATAGCACAGTGTTTAGGTGGGATGCTTTTATTATGTAAATATCATTGAACAAACAACAATGCAAAAACATGAGAGTAGTTGTGATTGAGGTATACTATCAATTTGAGCAGCAACAATCTGAGTGAAACTTGACGGAAGTTGATTAAAAAATATATACTTTTCTTTTTCTTATAAAATTCATTTTTTGGCGTACTATACTCCACGAAATCCAGAACTAACTTATTCAATTCTTATTGTTGTTGAAAAAACAATCCGTCGATTTCTTATTACTTCTAAAACTCTTCCATCTTTGCTAACGTTTTCTTGAACAGTATAACTATTTCATGATGTCTGGGCCTGGATTATTCCTGAGCACTTGATATTATGACATAACATTAATGTATTGAGGGATTATCTTGTTTGAAGTTAGTGATCTCACTGTGAATCATGACAGCTTACTAAAAAGTCACTTTTCTACTTTGTTCATATTGCACGTTATCGTTTGCGCCTCAGCCAGAATTGCTAGTTCTCTAAAAGAAACATCCAGTCTACTCGAACCAAGTTTCAACGTTATATATTTTGAGGCGTTTTGTGTTATTTTTGTAGATACTGTCAGCAAAATACCCAGACGCTTTTGTTTTTGCATTTTCACTTTTGGTTGCTGAATATTACAATTTACTAACAATAAAAACTGATAATGGATGTTCCAGTGTAAGTTCGATTTAGACGACAAAACTAATTTAGACCGATTATTTGATCGATTTGTTTTTGTGTTCTAGCCATAGTGAGCACTTGAAAATTTGGCATCATTTTCAGCTGAGAAACACGTACCATTTTATTCGAAACAAGTCAGAAAACTGTTCTTTTGATTTGTTTTGTTAAAGTCTTCAATCATTCCGATTAGTTTCACCATGTACTACGAGGTTAATATTTTGTTCACAACCATGAAAGATATACTCAACCGTCTACAAACCCTCCTTTTGTACATATTCACATATTTTCAAACCACTGTCACCTCGTTATCTTGACATAGGAGCTGCCTTTCAGTTGGCGCAGTTGAATTCCTAAAAGTAGTATGCTTGTGACTGACAATCGACATGTAGGCACCAAACAAAGTCAGCTAACAGTGATCGGAACCACGTACTGAAACGATATCTAAACATATCTAGGCCTACTGCGATCATACAGATTTACCAATCAACGTGAGCTCTGGTTGTTCTTTGCGACCAAATAGTCACTTCAGGCTTACTTTAAGGCTTTTTCGTGTTACTAATTGTTTTCTGATGATGAGTTGATCGCCGCTCCTTTACATGGTTCTGAAAAGCATACCTACTTAAAGAAAACTGGTCAAGCTGTATTAAAACCACAAGCGGTTTTGTGATTAGTTCACTCATTGTAGTTGATAACAATGAAACACTACACTCTGTAACCATGACAGCCTCAAAAGTCCTTGTACACTCCAATAGAAGCACCTGATCGTCACGTTCCTTTTGAAATAATTTACCCTCAAGAGTTTATTTCCTCAACATGGTTTCAATGGCACCTTCATGACCAAAACAACTACTAATTGCTCTTACTAAACTGCATGGCTGTATCAAAAACAATTTTTGTAAAAGTTATGACTTTTCTTGCTGTGTCGCTGAAAAAGTTACCATTCCTAGGTTACTTCACAAACCATTTTTTTATTAAAACAGCCTAAAATTTATAACGTGCTATTTTCGTGATTTCCTCCAGAATCTCGATGCAGCGGTGTACTATGCGATAGGTGTTATCGGGATGGCCAAAAGCAATTTTGTTGTCACGAACAGTGTCTTGGAGGCTGCACCGGACCGTTACCAACTCAGTGCGAGGTAAGCTCATGTACAAAGTGGATATGTTTTGTTTGTCTTAATTTTGGACAATATAACAACAGCCATAACATTGGTTTCGATGTGTGATGAGCTTAGGCGATGGAAAAGTTTGTGAGGGCCTACAACTGAGCCTCATGATAATACAAACGTCTGTTGACATTACGGTCTCCGCGGTTGTTTCCACTATATGCTTGTAATCAAGCAGATGATATCACTATTAACGTTGAAATAGAATAAAGTGAAATCGTAGAAAAGTTTCAGTTTTTAACTTAATCCACAACTTGTGTGTAAAAATTTGTTACTAGTATGTACAATCAATTTCACTTTTCGTGTTTTCGTTTCGAAAATTGATTAAATGGTAGAAAACCAAAAACAGTTGAACCGACTGATCACTGGTAAACTTTGGAGCACTTAGTTAAGCTTATTTTAGTTTAACTCGAACCATACAGGCCAGGAAAATTAAGCCACGACCTGTGAATAAGTTTTGGGAATTAATTGCCATCCAGACGTTTGTTCACAGATCACCAGCCCGATTCTCCAGATTTCGCGATGTTAATGAAATCCATCTAGATCGAAACAGTTGTGCATTACTTTGCTGATGGTCACTGTAGCCATCTGTTGCTAAAACGTATTTGAGACTTATCGAATCGACAGTTCATGCAAACTTGTTTTTGGGTCAAACCGGAAACACCGGTGGGTTTCATTTGAGGAGAAAAAGAGATATATCAGTTAAAGACAGGGAAACGAACTGTTTAACTAATGAATGGAGTTTTCTTTTATCTTGCAATTAGACATAGTAAAATTTGCAATGGCGTATACCAGTTCAAGTTGTACAGAGAGAATTTGACATTTGGAAAAACACTATATTGCCAATCTGAAAATGAAGTCGGAAGAAAACCTCGCGCCGTGTTCTTTCACATGTACCTTATTGAAGTCGTCATGTGATCAGGATTCTTCCGTTGTCAACGTTCCGCAATTCTATTCTATCTTGATGTTAGTTGTGATAAACAAAATAACTTCAAGAGTAATACCAGATCCCTTTGAGTTGGTTGGTTTGGCTTGAGATGAGAGAGTAACACATTTTCCGATTGAATAATATGTTTGATTCAGACCTATGAGCCGAGTTTATCAACCTGTTAATGTTCAATCAGTTTATTTATTTAGTTTGTTTGATCTGATGCTTGTGGAACTAACGTATAGTAATGCAAAATATCTCCTTTTCTGACATTTAACCGTTCATCACAACATGTGGCACTGCAGATGCGAATGAGCAACTAAATTCACTTATTTGTGAAGGGAGGTGAATTTCTTGGTTTTGACTATTACTATAATCTTTTCTGTACGTATGTGTGTACTTGCTTGGCTGTGCACTTTCTTTCAGGAATAATTACTAAACGCATACTTTATGCTTGTGTAATTTTGTTAACACTTGCTCAATGGAGCAAAACTGTTTATTCACTGCTATTTGCAGCTCAGTTAGGAAGCAATTTGTCTTTAAAGTGCACTTCAAATCTATGAAGAAGTTTGTTCAAACGCATCTCGCTTCACTTACTTGCTATGTACACAAACAAGAAACAAGTTGTATTGCTCAAATATGAACTGTAAGGTTTGATATGAATCTCTGACTGAGTAAGCCGTCAATTTGAACAAAAGAAAACGTTTATTTACTTGCATCTAGATTCGTCACCTGATCGAAGTCTTCTCATCCAAATGATCTTTCCAGCTCGACAGCTTTACTCAGTAACATTAAAGTCGAGTATCGTTCTTCTACCTACTCATCAGCAGCGCAAGTTGGTATTTACGCTGTGAATAACAAACGAGCCGTTAGGTTTCCGATGGAATGCGTTGGCTACCGTGGTACTGACTTGATTAAATCATCGCACCCAGACGTTATCACATAGTTTTATTTGGGTACCATTCGAGTCATTCTATCTATCAGAGGTGGAATTCAACCCTGCGCCGTTCCTTATCATTTGAAGGAGACAACAGCGGTTAGATGCTTAGAGCCACGTCGAAAAGCGGTAGAACAATGTAGATAGCACGTACACATCGTGCCCATTCTAGAATCGAACGCGTTTTTCGACGCCATAAGTGAAAAAGTTTAGAGTATTCTTGCACGATTTCGCTCTCCCAAAGGACAGTTCATCAGTAACATTGTCGATGATTCATCCTAAAAACACTTAACAATGTAGAGGACCACCAGTCTATATAGGTTTGAATGGCGGCAGTACAGTGACGGCGCGCCAAAGTTTGATGTGACGAAGGAGACACAAAAGAATGACTAATTCCAGACCTGCGATACACTAGTGACCGAGTGTGTACCCGTTTGTCTGCTAAAAACACCGTTTTCTGTACTGGATTTTGGAATCCCTAGAATCCGTCCGTTTGGTTTGTGCTAAAACAAACAAAAAACGATGACAACCCTGCAATGATCGTTCATCCAGCGGGGTTCCTACAACAGACATTGAGACTCAGAAGTAGATACTGTAGTAACAACACGTTTTGTTATGATCTTACTGTCGGTTAGTATATTCCATCCAATTATACTGTAGTTACATTCCTTTGTTGTCATGTGAAAACTTCGATAAAATTCTTTTTTTTCACTGTGGTCTGAAAAGTCTCACAAAATCCAAAGTATGTGTACAGCTTATACTTACGGATGTTAAGAAGCCAGCGCTGAGAATGAGAAACCCCAGTTACTAAAGTCAATATCAGTTTGTCCAAGAAATCAAATCAAGATAAGTCAAAAAGGGTTTTATAACGTCTGATACTTTAATTATCGGCTGATTCAATGAACTTAGGACACACTTTCACGTACAGTATGCAACCTATTTATACAACCAACTAATATTTCAAAACTATTTACAAAACCGGAAATTCTAATGCGCCCATGTTTATGATCAAACTGTTCGACTCCACCATTAATCACCTTGCTGGCAATGATGTTAGTCATTTTAAAATGTCCTAGACGTTGCAAAAATGACCTCAATAAATTTACAAAAACAACTGTGAGAATACACTAGACTGATTTCCAAAATGACGCCCAAAGTCCGAAATTTTTTAACGTTATCAAATCCTACGTACAACTGATACAGTTTCCAAGCTCATTGGTGACCTTGCTAGATTCTAGCGTGAACTGTTGATAAACCCTGTATGGGCCTTCAATTCGCTGGATCATTTGGTGGGTTCCATATGACACAGTGGATTGGGCGAATAGCTGAGTCCAAACATGAAAACTTCTGAGCTCCTGGTATAGCTCTGTAGCTTAGCTTGTAGAACACTTGCCACGTCTAGGCATGTTATTTCTGTCGCTGTTTCGAATTTAGCCGAATCCCAGATTTTTTGCAGTTACGTCTCATCTAAGTAGTCAAATCCATTCAAGCTCTACAATCAAGTATTATTTCGGAAAGTACATGATACAACATTTTGGGTCTGTTGTGATGTGAACCAACGGTCATTATCGCTCTTGGCAATCTCACTCACTCAAATGATTTTATCTTTTCCTCACCTATGACGAGAGATGCTGCGCTTAATGCATTTAAAAACATTTCTGTTTCTACATGCTAAATAAGAGACTACGGGAGATCACCAAACTAGCGCGAAGCTGTGTCTTCTGTAAATGCCTGGGTGGCTCGTCACCGTGAGTGAATTAGAGAATAAGATGACAATAACGGATCTTACATAAACCCGCCAAACAAATTTCATTGACCGAAAGCATACACAAGAATGAGACAGTGGTTCGGTAGTAGACATTGCGATAGACTCATTACACCACGCTGAAACGTTGTTCCTGGAAGATTTTTGGAATAGTCTGAAAGGTAGTTGATCTCAAACCGAACATCGTTTAAAGTAGGTGCAGTCGTACATTTTATGAATGGTCCAAAAAATCAGCTTAGTGCGTCGACACAATACTGCTGTGGTCTGCTAAAGAGGATAAGGTTTTCAATAAATACCCAAACTATGGACTAACAGTGATGGTTTGGCTTGCCATCTTAACCACACACGTGAACGAATTGGCAATATTGGCTGGAGAACAGAATTTCAAATGTTACACCCACAGGTTCGAGTGCTTTTGGTCACTGCTTTGTTGCTTGTGTCAATAGGAGCCATGTTTCGACAAACCAACGCCCCCACACATTTGTCTCGTTTCAAAAATCAACCATATTCACATCTGCCGAACTGGCAAGGCTGTTGACTCACTCTGCACGTGCTGAACAACTTATAGAGCATGAAGACAGACAGCGGGATCTAAAGTTGTAAGAACCTATGTTCCTATAATTGACTTGAAGCTTACCTTAAGGACAGTGATGTAACCTGAACTGGTTGATTATTCTGTAAGTAGTACACCGAGGAGCATTCTGTATCACTGTTTTTTGAAGAAATACGCTTCACAATAAACTTTTAACCCTCCTAAGGTTTTCTTTCCGGTTTTATTGCATTTATTTTTAAGACGAACATTCGTGCTTAGTTTGGGTTGTTTTTATTTGTATGAGGTACCGGCATCCTAACTGCAGTGAGGTGTGGGCGTGGATTAAATTGAATACAAATAACTGTACAAAAGTACGTGGTTTAACAATTTATGGTATACGAGCAACATTGCAATGTACGACCACAATGTATACTGTAATGTAATATATTATAGTGCGTATGGTAATGCAACAACCTAGATGATGCATATGAAAAAGACTTTTAATGAGGACGCCATGAGTGGTGCTAGTAAACTTGCTTCAGACTCACTGATAACTGCATATTTACTGGTGAGTATTAGGTGATTTTGGTTCACGAAAACTCCAAGTTAGTCGCAATTAATCGCCTTTATCGCATTCTAACAGGCTTTCTAGTCAGTCTCTATAAAAAAGAAGGCGCTACTTATGGGAGAATACTTGCGTATTCAAATTCAATCGTGTCTAATGTGATACATCTATGACTTCATTAGTGGTCATTGCTCAGTGAGTCGTTAGTAAGGTCACAACTTGTGGAGACAAACAGAGTTGATGGTTTTGCGATAGTTACTGACTTTCGACGAATTGATCCACAATTTCTTGCAATGGAAATACAAATCACTTTTGAGTTTGTACAGAGTGATTAACATGTTAGTTGCCTCATATAAGTCTAAAACTCATGACTTGTTTCCTGTGTTCATTGTAGAGTTTTTCTGGCTAAACAGAACATGTATTGCCAAACAACGGGTCTTTCACCCGCTACATATTACCCATACCTTTTGGATGATGTCAGTATGATGCAATGTCCGTTTACTTGTGTGTCCGCAGTGTTTCCACAAATTAGTTTGTTTCACGATGTTACGTATCATACAACAGCGCCCGTTTCGTAAAATTTATTCATTCAAATTCTGTAGGGTTTGCATAAACTTATGCACTGGTGTACACACAATATTAACTTGTCCCTTGGACCACACTGTGTTGTCGACTGTTTTGATCGAAGACGTGTTTTTGTGTTTTCGTCTTACCACGAACCAAAAAACCATTTGTGGCTCAATGGATGAAAACGAGTTTTGGTGTTTTTTCTAGAATCTTCCATCACTGTTTCAATACGAATCTTTTTTCGGTAGTGCAACCTCATCATCTTTATTTAGAGTGAGCACGGACCAGGAGAGTAGACGAGTATGACTGTTAGGACGAGCGTGCTAGTAATAAATTGATCAACTAAATCGAAAATCCAACGTTATTACAAAAACCTCCCCTGGATTGATATTTATGCGATTCTTCTGACTGCAATCGTGTTACCCTTCGGATGTATGTTACAATGATGTACGTTGGTTAGCTCATCGGCTGCACAAACATATTTTCATCAACCCTATAATTCCGTCATATGCTCACTGATAGGTATTTTGAGAGGGCCTCGGTGTGTTTGCACTGAGGGCTGTAGGCGAATTCGTTGATAAAGATGAGCATAGGGACCAAGACACAGGATCCTCTCTGGGTGTCGTTTCAGATAGTGCGGTTTCTTGTACAATTATCAGTTGAGCGGATTAGCGTATGCTCCTGAGCTTTGTATCAAAATGGCGTTTTAATAGAATTAAAATATTGTTGCTTCGAAGTAATGGAGTAAAACAATCACTCATGCTTGGTACAGTCACTTAAGTAGGCCATACTGGTCTGGGAAAGCCATCTACAGATTACTCGTTGTCTGCTTGAAAACAAGTTACTGATGGAAGACATATACTACAAGCCGATGTGGGTTGAGATAATACTAAGAATTTCGTGTTCCGTACAGTACCAATATTAAGTATTGTGACACAAATCGGAAGTAACAGTACGCGCGCAGGAATTAAAGGCAGTTCTCAGTTCCACGAAGACTAAAATTTGGCGACGACTATTAGGTATTTGCATGTGCACCGTGAAGGACGTGTCAACATAGTGACTGGCACTGCTGAAGACGGAAGTGCAGACAAGTTAGCTGTGCAAATTATTGCTTGCATTCTGTGTTGTGCATTCTCATATGCTTTTAAACTTATGCCTGTTATTCAGCAATTTCACAGGCTATAGTAAAACTACCAGAGATTTGTGTCTAGTTGATATCCTTACAAGAACTGATCACATTTCTTTTTTGACATACTGAATGCATCAAGGATGAGTTTGAGGTGATAAACGTGCTGAATCTACTGCGCAGTTTAACCAAGACTAGAAATTACAGCTGGTTTTGCAATCCAGCCAGCCCAGTTTTTAATTACAAATGTGGTATAAATATTGTTTACTTTAACTGGAGTGAGTATGGTTAACTTGGCGAAAGAACGTCTATACCAAGCACTATGCATATTTCTAATTGGTTTGATTTCGCGAAGCACGCTTGGATTACTTCGGATAGACCTTGCA
This sequence comes from Paragonimus skrjabini miyazakii, assembly GCA_014338405.1. Classification (NCBI taxonomy): domain Eukaryota; kingdom Metazoa; phylum Platyhelminthes; class Trematoda; order Plagiorchiida; family Troglotrematidae; genus Paragonimus; species Paragonimus skrjabini miyazakii. The sequence goes on from JTDE01000795.1 coordinate 83,460, forward strand.
CAACAGGTTAAATGTCATTCGCCAGTTAGAAACATTTCGGGCGTGCTGGTAACATTATTATGGAATGATAATTGCTTTTTATTGTTGGTGATGTACAAATTGTTTTAGATACAAAGAAGACTCTACTTCAGTTGAAGTTCAGATAGAAGCTGAAGACTACAGCTTGCCTTAAGATCCACGTACTACGCAACTGCAAAGCGGATTGATTCCACCACAATTTGGATCTTAGCATTTTTTCATTCAAATATACAGTTTTATCCTTATTGAAGTTGACCTATATATGAGTTAATTTTACTTGTGGGTAACGTTGCAGCTATATATATATATATCACTTTAGGTTTAAGTGCTTCATGACGAATTTACCAGGTCCATCATTTACATCACAGGTGAATACACAACATTGGACTGCCAGCAGCATCATGTTTCGGACCGTTTAGTAAACTAGTAACAATTGGTTGCTACGCCGGACCGAGTTCAGTCTTATGAGAACTGTGTGACCTACCGTCCTTAGATAGCGCGGTCTAGTTGTCAATCTGTCCTTATGAAACTTATCTGGTTAAAACGATGTGCAATTGTGTACTTACAATGGATTACTGTCTGTCTCTCCGTTTTTACGCCGCTTGAATTAATCGGGAACAATCTGTTTCTTTCTAACTATGCACTATTAACCGCATTGGACAAGCTGCAATAAAATGTTATGGCATGCATCTTGATCCCGCTTGTTACTATCAGTATTTTCCAAACAGTTTATTGTTTCTATGAGTGTAAACGCTTATGTAAGGTTATTCACCGCAAATACTAGTAAATGTAACATAACTTGGTCGTTACTATGGTATTCATAGTCTAACATTTTCTTCTTTCGAACTTTTCAACTAAAACCAAAAGTAGGACAACCGTTCGGAACGATAACGACCTTGATAGTTGCTGAAGTTATTATCCTCAGTTAACCGCAATAGTTATAATCACATGTCAACAATTCACTGCTTGCAGTATTTGTTGCCACACTGGCTCACTTATGACAGACAACAGTGATTGAGATCCTCGATTTACAGGTTCAGCTACCTTATGTGGAATTTCTTCTTTTGGTGGGAGCAAGCGTTTAACTCATTCTTGGACATTAGGATCGAAAGTACTTCAAAACCATTATGACATGTGCTAGTAATCTGACATCACTTTCCAAGAAATCTAAGGACAGTAGAAAACTACTTGGAATACTTTCAGATAGCAAGGCAGAAAGACGTCTTGTTCGTCATCAAGCTATTGCAATTCTAGAATTTGTGAAGTGCTTAATTTTCATTCTGCCGTGTACTGATAGAGTGATACAAAAATATTCTGCTTAATTGGGTTGTACCTCTGCAACTTTGGGAATGATATGAAATTGCTATTGGCTTTTACTGCCTTGATCATCGAAAATATAACTACATATAGCTGCGATATTAGAGTAGCTATTATCAACCCTGTGGTCGCTGCCAGGCAATTTTTTGTCATTCAGGTATTGAAATACTAGTGTTTGTTGCTCGTGTTAGTGGTTCATACGTTTTGCTAATAGTTAACCGGGACGGAATGACCACATTTTTTGTGTTGATGTCGTGGTTAAAGATAAGAAGCGGATATTAGTAAACCGAATCCACATACACCATACGCAAGTTGAAACTCTAAAGTAGTATACATGAAGCATTTCTTCCCATTGGCTCACTGAAGATATATGCACTATTCTTACTGATTTCATGGGTGAAATAATGTTTGCAGAGGCACCTTCATAAAGACAGTTTACAAACCGAATACTGATCTGACGAAATAACATTGTATTTTCTCCAACCAATATTCTTCTATCTCCCTGTTATTAGGCTTGCAAGGAATTTAATGATAACGGGACATGTAGAGCAACATGTCCTCGAAGAACTACTGGTCTGATTGATCCAACTTCAACCCGGCTAGCGTCGAAATATCGCATGAGCAATTTTTGTGTAATCGAGTGTGCACGTGAGCTATCCATTTTTTCCCTTCAAATGTCCGTTTGTTTAATCGGAAATTGTTTTGCTGTTGATATGTTATCCGTTTTCATGCGGATAAGTGATAAATTTCAATGATTACCTGCTTTTCGTTTTGTTATTCATCTAGGTGATGAAATTACTCGATAGCCAAATATCTTGTCTTACTAGTTCTATTTTGAGGTTTTGAAGAAGAAATTACCCATTAATAGGATTTGAGTATTACAGATATCTCCAACTTTGTATCCTGTAGTAACATACAGGAGTATGTGTATTTCTGCAAGTTTGGTTGCGTTATTGGAGCTACGTCAGTTGTGGTCATTGTCGTTATCAGTGAAGACGAAACGGCATTCCAAGCTATATAGTGTTCACATCCTAAGAGTGTGATCTACATAAACCATGAAAAGTTATAGTAAGGTATCACTGAATAAACAAGTTACCTATAGATGCTTCATACAAAATGTGTACATAGTTCTCTGAGGCTATGAAATCACTCGTACTAATAGACAACGTATGTACGGGATTTGGTAACTAACATAAGAGATCACATTCCTCTATCAGGTGACCATTATTGATTACTGGTTTGCATACCGAGTGCTCACCAAGTTGATGGGCTAGTACCACACGCAGTGGTGAGTACCATGATTGTTTGAATTCAGTTGGTGGAATCATTTTAATCGCCGGTTCACCTAGGATAATTTATTTGAGGTTGGCTTCTATCCAGTAGCTTGATGACATAAATTTCTCCGAGTCTTTTCAGGTCAAAGTGGTTGGTCGAAGTGGTTGTTACTAAACGGTTGGCTTCCTTTATGACTTCCCGATGTTCATGTTTCTCTGGTTTATTTGCGTGTGGTTTTACACTTGCACCAATACATTCTTTTGATCGTTTACCATTCTAGCTGGATTTCTAATCGAAAACGATGCGTGTGTGACACACTGCATTGATGTGAATGCCCACCCTATTGGAAAGATTTGCCAGCCTTGTGACGGGCAATGTCCGAAGGGTAAGTCAGTTATAATCAACCAAAACAGCAGGAGGTCGGGCTGTCGCAGTACACTAGTATAACAGTATATTTCTGATTTTATTGATGAATCCTGCTATTTTACCTCATCACTAGAATAGTGACCGCACAACAGTTGATCACTCGTGTGTTCGGGATGAGGAAGCTCATTTGGGTATAGTTGTCGTATTCGTATGTGACTGCATTTCACTCGAGCTTTTCATTCTTGACAAGCCCAATAAGTTCTGCATGTCTTATTCCTGAATGAGAGTGTTACTTTTGATAGCGTGCTCACACGACACGCGTGTTGATCGATGCTTCTCTGGCTTCCGACCGGACAGGACTAATAACTTGAAACTAATTATTTGACCACTGCCACTGGTGTATCATGATCACTTTGGTCGACCATATCTGAGGTCATATCAGCTTATCACTTCAACCAGTAACCCTTTGGCCAGCGTTCTTACGTGAGCTGAGACCTTCGACTTCAGTGGAATGGCATAGTAATGTTTTGACCTCTCAATCTACTTTTTCGTCATTTACCCAGGACTTATCGTTGGTGATGTGAACGGAAAATCACCAAGTTACTTTAACTGGGATAAAGTGCAACTGCATCTCATTCAGAAAGCCTACATATTAACAGTGATTTATCGGTAAATCTCCACAAAAGTTTTCAGTCTACAAAATCCTGCTCAGTTCAATATTCCCGCGAAGATACTCACTGAGTAGGATATTTATAATGGTATTAGATGCTGTTTATCCAGACGCTGGTCTCACCGAAGACTGTTTGTTGAAAGAATGAAAAAATACGTTATGTCGACCACGAATAATTAAATTTCAACGGGTAACTTTTGGGGCCACGAGTCACGTTTGGGTTTCGTATTACGATTGGTCACCTCAGATTTTCGTTAGGAAGTCTGAAGTTTGATTATATCTATCCTCAAATCGGAACTCGATACTGCGAAGTTTGTTCATTGTTCTTTACTCACTAGATGTTAACCTGAACTGGATTTGTACCAACAAATTTCCTGTTAAAAAGTAGAAGATATTTGTTTACGTTAATATCGGTCAGAGGAGTCACGTGTGGTTTAGAAGTTACCCAATAGAATTAACAGCACGATGGTTGTTTTTTCGAATGGACCCCGTTTGTCGAGTGCGATGTATATCGAGGAAGATTATAACAGAAGGTTGTATTTGCTAGCTTTTTTTCATTTTCGACGGAAGTATCTGCTTGTTTGTGGAGATTGAGTGTCTCACGAGGTTGGTGGTATTAATGAAAGCTAGTTCTTTGATATTTTATGGGGTTGGGTTGACTGAAAAGTTAATCCGAATGTCTGATTAATTGAAGTTAACATTGAACTGGATGTTTTTCTAGGTCCGCTTACTTAGGAAACTGCGTTAGCAACGGCAGACGCATGAACAATGAAACAGTAGCCCAGGGTTCTGACCTTGGTTCTGGCCTTGGATTTACAGATTAGAGCGACGGAGCTGAATAACAGAAATGCCAATTAGTTGTCTGCCCAGTAATCATCCGCGGCTGACTGGCATGAGGTAAGGCTTGACATGCTAGGATGTGGTGAAAAACAATGCAAAGAGTTGCTAGTTTGTTAGGAGTGGCTGATCGTGTTCTCCTCACGAACCGGGTTCCTATCAACTCTCCCAATCTGTGGTTAAGTGTGTGAAAAGATATGGCGGCCAGCTGGGTTAAGTGATGTGAGTATAGTGATTAAGTTGTTGAGTTATTCATGAAGTAATGACATATAATGGTGCCAACGCTGCCGACTTGCTGATATCCTTTCACTCTCTCGTTGAACTCAGCCGTTTGTTTAAAAGATGCGAACACTGTAAAACTACACATTCAGGTGTAACGTTTCAAGCTTCTATAGAAATTACACATATCATCTGCCTTCCCGTTTTACTCTTGAACAAGGACCTGAATGTTTGTAACCGTGTGGTTGATCAAAGTCAATCCCCTCTGCCATGCTGTCCACAAATTACCTCGAAAATAAATTAAAAGGTTACAAGAACTTCGAGCGAATACAAATTAGATTAAAACGACAGTATTTTTCAGCTCATGAACAATGAAGCAAATTTAACTTATATCCTTCATTTTCAAACCCTCATCAATTGAATTTTTTTGGTTCTAGTCTGTGAACTGTCCTACCCCCGATCTCGAACTGGTTTCGAGCTGAAGGTATTAAATGCGGAAAATCTTCGTAATTTGACCAACTGTACATATCTGCGTGGAGATCTCGTCATCGCAAACGAATCTTTCTATCCCAGGTAATTTCTGTTCCCATGGGCGACCTGTTTAGTTTGCAGTGAAAACAGCAACACTTGACTCTATTGAGTTTTCCAAAGTATACTACAAGCTGGTCTGCAATAGACTGCATGCTTACAGTGAATAGTATGAGGACATGGTATTTCAGACATTACTTGGGAATCTTAACTCGACCGGCTTGAAAAAGTTTGGTAGAGCAATACAGTCAAAATCTCCGTCTGAAACACTTGGTTCCTTTCACTAATATGAACAAAGCGGTTGGAACAAATAGTAGTGCCAAGCCATTTCTACAACCGGTTAGTATAGGTCCTGTTAACATGATCGATAACTGTCTTACAAATGAATGTAAACACCGTCCAATGACAGAGTGACAAGTATTCAACGGTGATGCAAACCGGTCAGTCACATCTGTGTAGTTTCCATAAGATTAGTCGCAACATTTTTGGTTATCCTCATGTTCCAAATGTTTTGTTCAGACTCCGTTCTCGTAATTTCAAACAGTTGACTATCCTGATAGCAATTACTGACACGTTATTTTCAACAGGTTTGATGTGAAGTTAACCTGTAATATCCACCTTACTAGTTCAACAATAATGAGACTGTCCGAATGGTGCTATTCAGATATTTAATGTTAAGAACACATCAATTGTTTCACTTCATTTAATGAAATGAATATTGCCTCAAGACCAATTCGTGAAATGGAATCATACGGCAAGCAGTGACAAATGTAAATACATAGTTTCGGGTAAAATAGCTCAGTTTTGTGGAATTCAGATATGCCAATGGTCTTTTACGAAAGTCACTGCAAAACTATAGGCACGTATAACATCCTCGTGACTTTTCGTACTCTACAAAAGGATTTTCACAGACTTGAACACAAGGTGCAACGGTGTAACTTTTACCAGCTAATCTGAGACTAGACAGTAGACAGACATCGCAAACAGCAACTGTGTTATGAAATGGAATACCGGTGATGTTTGGTGAAGTTGGTAGCAATGAACGATCGAACAATAATACCACCACCAGTAGATTCTCCACATTCAGTGGGTTATGTAAAATTTGTAAATTTTTTTAAACCGAACAGGGTTGGTTGAGAAGAATTGCACAAGCTTAGATTTTATGAAGAAAGACCGTGTGTGGATCCTATATGTTTAATTGTAAGTGCTAACTGCAGTCATCACTGCGAACAAAATCCGTGAATGTGGTCAGGGTTCCTACACATGAGAACGTAAAAACTTACCACCCTGTTTTACACAACTGCAGCCAACTCGCCAGAGTAATGTGGTTAGAAAAAGAAACTTATATAAGGCATCTGATTTGGGTAAACAGAAAGAGAGACATGCGACTCGGTAGATCAATATGGTCATGACAATTAATCAAGGCCACAAGTATCAAATTTGGAAAGGTTTTGTGAATCAATGAATCCAAAGTTTGGCCGCGTACATGAAATAGTCGTTCATGCGTTTAACACGAGAAACTCAATACATACACCTGTGTAACGGAACTTTAGAACTTCATAAAGGCGGAAAATGTTTCCGTTTGATTCACTTGAGACAGCGGCTATGAAATGTGCTCAGTTTTGTTCTGATAACAGCCACAGTTGTTAAGATTTGCCACAGGCAAACCTATTTTTTAAGTTGGCTGATTGTATGAAACGAGGTGTTATGACCACGTATAAATTGTCCGAATGTGTTTATGTAGCTGAGATTGGCATAGCGGTCACCAGTAAATACAGAGTTATCAAATGAAGCTTTGGGCTATGCGTGTATACACACAATTTTCTTTAGGCTCATTTGGTCATTGATTCAGTCGTCCTTAAAAAATCACGCAATCTCGGTGCCCTGGTTTTGTCAAGAGCCTTTAAGTCGTATTATACAAGCGTACAATTGGAAAAATTTGGGAAAAATAACAACAGTTAATGGACAGTTCTGTTCAACCAGCTTCGTTGAAAATTAACATCACTGCTTTTATTTCCAAGGTCTGCTTGTTTTAACGACATCCATTGTCATTGCTGTACACAACTTGGGAACGTGAGTATACCATGCAATTTAGTTTCACTGTTTGTGTCGAGTTATTCCGAACCGTATTTGATATGGTTGATACTTTGATAGAGGTTCGGAAATTTGTTCTATGCTGTCTACGTTTGATTTTGAAGATGTCTATGAGATCCTTGTCCATTGAACATGTTAGTAATATATGAAAAAAGTCAATTTAGTCCACATTATATGCCCCGTTTCTTCAAACCAAAGATAGCAGATACAGAAGGCAGTTTAGAATGTATCACTCACGTATCTGACCAATAACCACGGATCAAGAAGCACGCCAGCAAGCGATTTGTTGGTTACCTAAGTCCAGTCATTACTGATGTCACACGAACAAGATCGAATTGGATGCAAGTTCAGTCTGATTCATCGGTTGTTCATCCTGATGAGGACCGATTTGATTGCTTAAATCCGACCAGTTTGTAACAAGATACCTCAACGGTTAAAAGTGTCTAAAGCATTTTCCGAGTGTCTTGTTGCTAATGCGCAGTAGGGTGATACATTTGACGTTCCTCGGGGTTTTCAGCCCGCAAGGATGTTTTACCAGCCGATTGTTTGAGTTTTACTGAACCATGTTCTACTCACAAGGTGACAGTGTATGAAACGCATCTAATGATGATTACCTGCGTTCTAATATTCGAATCAGACGATTTAGTTCCGAGGTCTGTTAGCACTCAGCCACCGGCTTTATATTATCTGTAACGCCATTCCAGCTGCAATTTTTGTATCGCTGTTGAAATCATTTGATTCAGCACGGCAATTTACTAAACAGTCTCTCTGGAGGTTTTAACAATCACAGCAATACTGTAGTTATCGTAATGAATTAACATCCATGTCTGAGGGGTTGATCACATAAAGCAATTTATTTGGAGTCTAAACGTAACTATAGTCCAAACAGAACAACATCCTCTTGGACAGGTTTACCAGACACGTAACCTGAGCTTTATGTGGTGCTTTGTTTGGAGCGAGTAGTCCCAATTATTCTACAGGCGTAACATTGGTTACAAAGTATGAATGAACTTCAGCATATATGCCACTAGTCCCCTTCCCCTGATTAACCATCACGTAACTATAATTAAACGAGCAGCTCGCTTGGTGTAAGTTAAACATCACTTACAACTGATCACAGCTCTCACGTTGCCATAGAGGTTTTAGTCGGACTGTTTTCAAACTGAAGCACTGGAACTGAGTTTGCCCTTGCTTGAGCTCCTCAGTGGTATATGTGTAACATGCAAGCCGGCAGTTTTACTCTGATTGTCCGTACGCCTGCGGACCAACTTTAGGGCAACGTGGAGACACGAGGAGACAACTTTCTTCCGAAGCAGGGGTTTAAACAACAGTCCTGTAACAGGAAACAACAAGAAACAAGCATGAGACAAAGGCCCAATAAGCCATGCACACGACTTACACAAACGAAAACTAAATCGGCGTCAACAACGCAGCAGCACGCCCTGTTACGCAATTCAAATTCAACATGTACGTGCTTGCTGGTTTTGACCGCACGTTACACATATCCTTGCCATGGCCGAAGTTTGAATTATGACTACACAATAAAATATTTACTCAATTCTTAGTGAAACTCACTTTGCCTTATCAAGTAGGCTTGATTGTTGCTGTTTGTGGCTATCGATTGGACTAATCGGGACGGTCGGCTGCAGCTATATCCACTCAATAAATCGAATGTGACATAGAATTGCCCAGTTGCTTCAAAATACGCGTCGAAGTACAACTCCTGAACAATAAGCGTGAGTGATCGGTGACGGTACGCACAAAGCTGAGTGTAAGGCTAATCGTAAGAACAAAACAGTTGTGAAGTAGATGTCTGGCAAACATCACGTTTTCAACTGATTTCTTTCTCTGCATTAGCGTATCCGTCGTTGAACACAAACCTATCACCCATGTGGACCAGCTGTGGGCCATGCATTCTCTGCAGGAAATCTCCGGCTACGTCTATCTGGACCTCGGTTTTTTTGGCACAAAGCTTGTAAATCTAAGTTTTCTGGAGAACTTAGTTAAAGTTGGAGGCTACCGTGAGTGTTCAGGCTTTTTTACTATGCAAAGTATCCTTTTAGTCAAATTTTATATAAAAAGTACAATTTTTTGGTTTTCAGGTGGACTGCTGTTTCACAGCCACTGACTGTTAGTGTTACCTATCTTCTGGTTAGTTTGTGAAGCAGTACATAAAAGAAATACATCAGAACTTTCTGATCATCAGCTTGGTCTGTCGCTGAAGATCAGTTTTACGGCAATACTCGTACCAAGTTACGTAGTCTACAATTATTGTTGGCTTTAAGCTTCGTTCAGATTACATGAAGACCCAGCTATCTTATGAAGAAGATATTGCAGGATTTAAGATGTCTCTCAATGGAGAATTTCATGAACTTCTTTGAAAATAAGAGCAGTGGATCATCGAAATGCCGCAAACCGCTCGCCTACACTGTCGAACCGTTTCAGTGTGAATAGAGACATGCTCATCCGGATCCTTCTGTCACAGTGACTGAAACCAAAGAGCACCGGGCCCGAGGCATTTCATCACAAATTGCTTCTACTCCACCATTCACGGTTTCACTTGCACAATCTGTGTTTGGCATGAACCTGAATAGGTGAAATCAGGAAACGAGTGAACAAGATGAGATTCTACCGACCTGCCTTCAACTAATTGGACCACAGAGGTCCATATACCCCTAGGCAATAAGCTGAAATTGTGTTTAAACAATTACATTTCTCGAAGAGTGTTATGGAGGACGGTCAGCTGAGATTATACTTATACCATGTACACGTTTTGAGGTATACATGACCATTAAGTCTTCTAGCTCAAACTGTTTGCATACACACGGTCGTCACCTATTATATGACACTAATGTGGTCAGTGGTAGCAAGACATTACCCATATTTACATACATTACGCATGAAGTATATCGTTGCTGTAGACACATAAAATGCAGGCGACGGAGAAGCAAGTGTTGTTGATGGCAACCCGCTAGGTGTTCTATGAAGTCACTAATTCATTCGTGTGTAGTTTATTTAGTAACGTATAAATTTTTATCTCTACAACTAATACATTCTTAAACAATGAGGCGTTCGTGTGACTCACAAGTAGCATGAGCTCAACGTTATCTCGAATTCTTGTAATTGTTTCTCCACAATATACCCGGCTATTCGGCTAAAGGCAGTCTCTTAAGAAGCTTCATTAATGTTGTATAGTTTACTTTATCTAAAATGTATAGTAGTTGGCGTTGGGATGTACGACCAAGCAGTATTTACTTCGTCTCTAACTAACAACTAGAACAGAATATCATTCATTCTATAATTTAATTTTGTTATCCGGGTTTCATTGTTGTATCAGCAATAATCCCCCGCATTTAGGAGACAACAGCGATAGATCACCGGTCTTTACTTCATTAAAATCTGTCTCATCTATATGGCTCCTCTTCTACAGTTAAGGTGTACCGGTTAGAACCGGTGATTACAAAAGTGAAACTTAATGAATTCACTTACAAGTCGAATACGTTAATCACGTCTAGAGCTCGTATCTCTGGACTGTCGATCTGCGAAATTTTGGCGGTGTTTCCCCGTTGGTATCCATGTTTTTGTACACATTTGTAACAACAACTTATGTAATGACGTTTTCTGTTTTTGATAAGGTCATTCGAGATAGCTGGTATAAAAATGCCTAAAAGTATTCTTCGGTTGTTTGCACAAATGTTTCAAACGTGCACCCACTATTCGGTCTCTGACCTGATTCTTCGCAAAATAAGTGTAACTAACTGAAAGTTTATAGCTTCAAGATGATCAGTAGAACGAAAGGTTAACGGTCATACTAACTGTTAATACTGACTACAGCTGGTGTTGTGTGACCGAAGGACCATACTGCCTTCATCTGTAGAGCATGTTTGACGGTGAAATTTGTTCAACTCCCACACTAAACTCTTGAAACTGACCGCGACTTCAACGAAGTGTAAATGTTAATAGTGGAATAGCGAGACAAGTTTGATGATTTACACCCGTGGCGCGTGCTGGTTCAGGTGACGTAAGAATGTGTTCGGAAGTCATATTCGTGATCTTATGTTTAATTCCATTTAGCGGCTTTTACCGAATAAATTTGTTACCATAAATTCATTGATCAGTTTTGGTACTTATCTGGGCTACTCGTGAGTAGTTTGCCATGTAAACTAAATATTTCGCATTTCATTCCAACAGTGCCGGCTGTACGAGCTAGTGTGATGGTCATGAACAGTGGTGCGGTAATTCCAGGGTTAAGGAGTTTGAGGCAAGTGCCACACGGCAGAGTGGAGTTTTTCAACAATTCCCGAATGTGCTATCTGCAATCGCTGCCTTGGTTAGTTTCATGTAAGTCGTTAATTTTTGTTTCATCACCAATGATATTAGTGCAGTCTCATTTTAATGACAACTGGAAATCGAGAGACCAAACTGTCATTTGATGGGGTTGAGAATTCGTCGATTTTTTAATCGGATGTAATATCGTGTTGGCTGAAAGTATGTGCAAGCGAGAAGTAAAAGAAGTGGAAACTGAGACTGGAAGTAACCTATGTATAAAACACCGCGATAATTGTATCGCGTTAACGCATTAAAATTGTGTTGGTTGCTCACTTAGTTTCAGTTCAGAGCAAGTGGAGAAGGCTTAAAGTCTCTTTGTACTACAAGATCATCCGTATATGATTTAACGATGGTCAGTTAAATAGTGGCTAACTGTCTTACGCTTTTTGACTAGTTAATCTAATAATCATGTTCGTGAAAAATGTAATGCCTACTGGCCCAGAGTTACTATGTCCTTAACGTTCCGGAAGCCATAGTCAGCCTTCTAAATATTGGTGAGAAGTGCTTCAGTTCTTGAAAGCACTGTAGCATAAATCTTGCAAGATATAACCGTTGGTTATACTGCATTACATTACCAGGTTTCATACTTTCAGTATAGAGTATTTTACAAATTTATCAAAAACGCGCAGCCATTTCTAAATAAACCTATGGGTATTCAGCAATTCCTGGAAAAATGCTTGGTTTTAAAAATATCCTAGTTTGTCTATTCTACGATCGGTATTTAGTGAGGTGGTAAAGTTGGCCGACGGTAGATTCATCAAACAGTGATAAACTCAGAATATGCTGACCAAGCACTTCAACTTGTTGATCGAGAAAAAACACTTGGCATAATTTTAGAAGGGCACAAAATTGATCATTGTGTTTACTTTAAGTATAACTATCTGTAATTCAATTCAACACTACTGTGGTTTACGAAGTTCTGTCAGCTAGGCATGCACTTCGAAACATGTAACTTTAGGATGTAAGTTATAAATTTATCCCACTGGAGATTGTTTTTATGTGTGTGGGTGTAGCTGTTTCTGGAGGGATCAGACGGTAATCACGCTTCTTTCGGAATACTAGTTCCAGACCCAATTCACCATTTGGACTTTTCGATTATCACACGGATTGTGGGAACCAACTCGCAGTTATCCTTATCCACACGTATTACACGAGATGTTCTCGTTGTTGGAGTGCTCAAAAGACGGAAAACATTTGTCTATAACAAACAAGACAACGTATAAAAATATACAAAGTATCATAACGGTGTGCTGTCGGTCATTGAGACTCTGCTGACTATTATTACATTTGCTTGTTATGTATTACATAATAGCAACTGGTCGCTTGCTCTAATTTGCAATTTCACTTAAAGGTGTATCATATCGCGAGTCATAAGTTTCGGTGTGATCACGTCAGTGAGGTGGCAGTCAATAATTTAGAAGTAATAGCTAAGGTATATATCTTTTTCTAATTATGGCATCAAAAAGCGTAACCGTCGATTGTACGCACGAGAGTGTCGAGTGCATTACGTGGTGCATTCATTTGTGTAGGCTATCGATATTGTGGTTCATTTTAACAAGGGCAGATGAGAAATGAGTTCACTGTTAGTTGTATACTCAGCCAAATGTCTGTTATTCAACCTGACACTTACATATAATGAGTGAATAGGCTAAATGAGCTCAATGAGTGTCTATAGCTCAGGTTCGATTGTTTACTCAGCTAACATTCTAACAGTTTAGAACTCTCACTGAATTCACTCATCAATGTCTGACTCATCTATGATCTGACGCGTTAGTCTTTAAATACTATTGTAACATATGCTGTCATCTAATCGGCTAATCCACGCTAAGTCTATACAACGAAAATCTCTTTACCCCATTTATGAAGAGAATCCGTCGTTGGTGGATCACGAGGTGAAATACCTATCTGGACGCACATATTCTCGCTGATAATGAACGTTTCGTTTAGTAATGGTAAAACGATTTTTTAATAACGTGTATGCCTCGCGACTGGCGCTTATAACGAATTAGAGTTATTATAAGGGTTTGACAAAATACGACTGTATTAGAGTGATGAAAATACCACGACGATTAGTTCACATTAATCATCAACTTCGTTTGTTGCAGATAACACATAATTAATCTGGCAGTATTGGTACTGTTTTAATACAAAAACAGCTTAGTCTAGGCAGTCGATCACCCGTACACAAGCTGATCACCTGATATTTACATCACGAAGTACGTGAATCATTGCTGAGTGGATGTCACGTAAACCATCTAATATTCGGAGCCTAATTACATCATTGTACTGTGCCTCTATTACATTTTGACCATTATACTTATGGCTCTATTTCCATCCTAGAACAACATTCTATCAAATTTGCTCAAGCTGCTATCAGAAACTGTGTCTTCATATCTGTATGCAAACCATTTTAGATGTTAGCCTCATAATCCAGCAATACCTCTCAATTTTAGCCATTGAAGAACACCGTGACCACCTTGACCAGCCCGAACTTGTAGACCACATGCAACTTCATGTTGCTGACAAACCGGATGAATATGCTTGCGGTAAGTTAACAAGAAAATTCCCATGTAACGGATCATCAAATTTGTGGTTTCTTAGGTCTGTTCGCATAGTAAATAACAAAAGCTTGTGAAGAACCGCTTACGATTTACGATGCGAACACAATTACCAGACTGGTAGTCAGTTACCACTAACTTAAACCAGGGGAAACCTGTAACCGATGAGTCGCTTTTTATTCAGTTTGATTGGTGGAATGACATACTGATTAACTAACCACACCTTGATACTGAACCGAGTGCAATTCATAGTTTGTGGTGAAATTACTTACTCGCCGTTGCTAGACAACGCTGGTTTTGTAGTATGTTCTAATCGACTTGATACAAGAACGATTACGGTGATCGTTCTGTTCGGAGTTGAGCTCTTGGGGTAGGGTTATTCTGAAGTCTCATCGTGCTCATCAGTGTCACGGATCCGGGAGTGCACGCAAACCAACTGTGAAAATTCGCCGTGTAAGTGTTGTTGTTTTACACGCCAGTTCGCTTAGCATACGCTAAGCCTTCCGACTCTAGGAAGAACAGATAAATTCAGAAAGGCAATCTTCAGCTATTTATTAAATATGAAGAGGTTACAAGGATATTTGTTTGAGGTAGTCCAACAAAAACCACGTCATCACCTTCCGAAGTTCACTGTTAGTAACGTTTTTACTTTTACGTATAACGGTTTTGATATTCGGCTGACAGTGATACGAAAGTGCATGAGATGGTTTAGCTCCACTAATCAGTAAATATAAGGCAAATTGTCGGTTTGAATGCGGACTGCCATTACCGTAGACGGCAGTATCTAGTATTCTTTTGTATAAAGTGTACGTCGACCACCAAACTAATCTGTCGTTTCATCAGATATACAACATCTACGATATCAAGATATCCGTTGAATAGGGTCGCTCGGTGGTTTTGTTTGTTTGCATGGGTGACAAGTACAGACGTTTATCTCGAACATGTAGATAACTGCGAGCCCATATGAGCAGCTCTTGAGTAAAACTGTCCACGGTAACCGCTTGGTTTTATACCATGCAGTTTTTTCAGTATTGCTGACTTCAGACAATAAAGTTGTGTTATATGATCACTGAACAGTAAATATCCGTCATATGAACTAAATATATTTTGGCGTAGCACAGAAAAGATGTAACTTTTGTTGGGTTTACAACAACACCCTTCGTCTGGCGGACCAACCCTGAGATTGAATTCATCCGCCCCATGTAAAACGAAATGGCTGGTCTAAAACTGTGAACATACGCCTACCGATTTATTTCTGGGACGTAACCAATGGTAGATGAGTGATCAGACAAACCTAAAGCTTACT
Source organism: Paragonimus skrjabini miyazakii (assembly GCA_014338405.1). Classification (NCBI taxonomy): domain Eukaryota; kingdom Metazoa; phylum Platyhelminthes; class Trematoda; order Plagiorchiida; family Troglotrematidae; genus Paragonimus; species Paragonimus skrjabini miyazakii. Next base: position 98,977 of record JTDE01000795.1, read on the forward strand.
TTCTTCACAGTCTTCGAGATAATGATGTTAATTTTCGTTCACTAAAGCTATTCAGGTGAATTGTGAGTTCGCTTAACGTAAAAGCTGTTTATGGAGACAGTGACGGAATTGAGTCGAACTAAAAACAACCGCATATGATTTATTGACTCATTCAACTTGGTTCTTTTCTTATATACTGGTTATTCCGAAACGCAGATCTTTCGTACCAACACGTTTTGGTTCCCTCTGACCCTGATCCATAGAGCATAACATCACGATGTATGATTAATACAGTTTAGAAAGTGATGTTATGCCGTACCTAAGGTTGATTTAGAAACTGTCAGTCCTAGTGGATGTTTTTCTTTTCAGCTATTGTTTCCTTGCTCCGTATAGCATTCACTAGTTCTACCGGTGCACAAACGTGACTGGGCACTCCAATCTAATGTACAACGGCGTCAAGAAAATAACAGGTTTTGTAGGTGTTGGTTAGAACTAAGGCCTCCAGGATAGCTAACCTTCTTCCAGATTAATGAACATATTCTCCGTTTCACAATATTCCTGGGGAAGACCATCCACTGTAGTTGAGACTTTGAAAGTAATGAATTGCTGGTAATGATGTGTTCTTCTCAACCAATATATCTTCCATCTGGTTTGAAACCATGTAGTTAATATTTTTGCTCAAAAATGTTTACTTCTTCGCCTCAGTAAGAATTCTGTTCGTCGCAGTCTTGCGAAAACCATATATTTTCCATACTTCCTGAAAAATTCTACTACGAGGGATCTACCGGTTGGATTTAATTCAACTTTTGTTCAGAAGAGACGTTCGAGCCGAGTTTATTCAACCTGAATGTTTTGTGTTTGACTGAAACTAAAGTAGCCATGGGTGATGCCTCCCCGAGCAGCATTACGTTCGTTCAGGTCAGTTATACACACATATTAAATAAATCGATAAACGATTGAGTACACAGAGGTAAAGTAATAGAATATACCTAATGAGCAGTAATCATTTGGATCTGAGAAAGTGCGTGACCTACCTGAGCATTTGACCATTTCCAATGCACAAAGAAAAAAGATAGACAGACAAACACATTGAACACGGAATAATATTAGGTCGACCAACGAGTGATTCGGATTTTTTGAGTTCACTAGTCGACTGATGAATAAATTGAGTGCAGTGCGGACATTCAATGTGCTTGTGTAGAATACTGACCTTCTGCGCCTCACGTCCAACCGGATACATCTGAAAAGTGACACGGATGGTCAGCTGCCGGTAAAGACTTGGCAGCGGTCGGTCAGCGTCAGCCAGCAGCAGCATCTCTCTCCCTCTTAAGAAGGATGGACTCTACACCGGAAATGATACATTATTATATAAAAAATAGACGACATTCGTCAAAATGTTGATAAAAATGACAGAGGTCTTAGGTGTTAACAGATTTTCAGTTGTTGACCCACTTCGGCGTATGCCTCGTTCTCTGCATTCGAATTCTCAGTGAGAAAGCATAATAATCAAACTGCACCTATAGCTTTGGAGGACTCACAAAACTTGCCGCTGCATGTGTTGACTTACTAACCGCGAAAGTAATCTGAACACACTGGGACACTTTCAATCGTAACAGGAACTAAACACTAAATGGAAGAAAGCACAATAAAATTACTGGTTTGCTATGTGCTATTGGTGCTTAATGAGTAGTATGTTCAGATAGAATAACTTACACCGAATAACCTGTAGGTGGACAGTTTATTAAAATATCCCCATTATTTGCAAACCTAGTCAACAGTGATTATCGGTGCTATTGTTGTTACTATTTTGCGACAGCCTACAGCCGCATCTATTGCCTTTGATAATCTCTTTAACCGCAACTTACAGCTGCAAAGGGAGCTGTATGCCATCCAAATTGTGATCCTACGTATGGATGTTGGGGCCCAGGTCTTGATCAGTGCGTCAGATGTTTGAACAGACGTGCGGGTGAGCACAGTTGTGTGCTGTCCTGTGATGAACTGCCGGGGTTTTTGTCCGAACACACCGTTGACTTGAAAGCAATGAATTTAACCAGTCAGAAACAGAGGCTCGATGATGATAGAGGTCACCGTAATGTGAGTGTGGACTCGAAAAACAATTGGGTTACTGTGGATCCCACCGAGGCAATCAACCATGTTCTTACGGGATCGCCATACGCAGATCAGGTGTGTGTACCGTGTCATCCAGAATGTCAACGCACATGCACTGGGCCAGGTCCACATCAGTGCATCGGCGAATGTAAGACTGCTTGGGTAAGTGTGATGAACTTGCGAAGTGTGGTGAATTGTTGCCATCCCTGCCGAAAGCCTTCTGTCATAAGATTTAACCCTTTTCAACCAAGATACAACTCCCTGTAAAAATAGAGTGCGGTGCAGTATTGCAAGTTGACTTCATGGAATCTAAACTTTACTTATTGCCGTTGGCGTCCCTTTCCCGCGACTGAATTATAGTCTGATGTTGGCAAGGTTCATGATAGTTTCAGTGTAACCAGTTGTGATTTATTTCATGAATGCTGACCGACCGACTGTTCGGACCTTTTCTATATAACACATTCTGTTTTACATCATTGGAACATGCAGAGACGGTCCGTGAAGTTTATGAATCACAAATACTTTCGAACACATTTGTTGCCTGTGGACGGTTTTGAAAACAGTGAATACTCTCTCTTTTACAGAGCAAACACTGTTTAATGTAAAAACTCACCCATCTCCAGAAGTTGAAACTTAACTTCAGGGCAGATTGTTTATTCGATCCTTACTAACAATAAGAACTAGGGATAAGTGTTATCTCAACTGCAAATATCACAACCATGGCTGGGATTGGACCTCCGACGGTTGGGTGTGTTGATAGTCTGGACGGTAATTCTCAAGTTAGATCGCACTTTTACTCAATTTGTTTATCTCAAAATGAACACAGAATACCTGCGATTTGAAAGTGCTTAAAACATTTACTCCAACACAACGTGCGCGTCATTGCGCACTTCATTTAGTTTTTTACGTCTGTTCCCGTAAAACGACCTCCGACCGATTGGTTCGTGCATCCTGGTTTCGCTTATTTCATTCTGGATTAGCTAATGCATGAATGACTTGAAACTTTTGGCTAAGTTTAAACACAACACATATCCTAATCGCGTTGTTCACCGTACTCGTGTGATCGGGTGCTGGTTAGCAAACCTAATTATCTGCATGTCCCTTATACTATGTTGTTTATTGTTTGTTGAAAAGAGTAAATGACATACTTATGGCTGGCTATTTAGAACTTCTGTTGTTACCGGTGAACAGAATCAAAGAACCTGGATGATTTACTGCTAATTCTTACGACCAGTCTACGTATGAATCCAACGGAGGACACCAAAATCATTCATTGATAGCTGCTGATCAAACACATGCAATCAAGTCAGCTTAATTACAGTTGTTGTATTGAGTAACGTATAGTTAAAGCTTAGGCTCTTTAGTACATGGCTTACGGGGAAACGTGAGTTGGACCCACCGATGGGCTGGTATGTTAAATTTTGAATCGTCACTTAAGTCGCTTTATAAATTCTGTTAACAATCCATTACTACTCACACTGAAAGACTTGTCACCATATTGACAGGTATTCAAAGTTGACACTAACATGTGTCAGTCGAGTTCTGTCTGTTCAAGTCATTGAGTTGACAAGAAGTTGTTGTACGCGTGGACGATGGGACGATGGGATGGGATGGACGATGAGATCCTCATTGCTAGTCCCTTGCTCTTCACATTGGAGTAAGCGCTTGTTTAGGTCCAACCAATGAGTCCAACGCGGTTAATTTTGGAACATATTTCATTAGTTCAATAGAGCGTGATGGAACCTCGTAAACAGTTTGAATTGTTAACGCCCTGATTGTAGACCAACAAATGCGAGAGTATCAGGCTATATAGTATTTTGTAGATATCGTTGCCGAGTCATCCCGTTAGATAGAAATGCACCCAATGCCAACATTCGGTCTAACTTAAATGACTTCTTGCTAATCAAACGGAACAGGGCTCCGAATTACAAGAATGAGAGTGTAACCGTGGTCGACTAGTAAGCGAGATCAGCA
>JTDE01000795.1:111750-129347 GCA_014338405.1 Paragonimus skrjabini miyazakii
AACCGACTTCCTTTGGGGCCAGGTGCTAGACTCCAGTCTCGCTTTTACTATAGCTTTGAACTCCGACCCCATTCGTGACTAAAATGTTGATCTCACTGCGAAGGTTGCTTTCACCAGTGACTGGACATTAATTTAGTTCAATTTAGTTTTGCTATTTAACAGTTTTTGTTTCGTTTGCCCAGAAATGTTTGCAGCGTGCCCTAATCCTTGATTTGACTATAACAAACAAGTGTACATCAGCCTTTATTGACTTCAACTTGATTTCTACTTTTCTACTTGTACTGTTCTTTGTGTTCTCCTGTCAGAAGATACTTACACCATTGAGCTTCCGCAGTCCGTCACACCAACCGGGTTGTCTACTGTCCTTCAGAATGGGACACAACTATGGCCGCCCAACTCGACGGGCAACAGTACAAGACAATTGCGTGGTCGTTGCTTGGCCTGTCATGTAACCTGTTCCACGGGTTGTTGGGGGCCAGAGTCCAGTCAGTGTAGTCACTGTCTAAATTGGCGAGTATATTTGAGCCTGTTGCCCCCAGAGTTGCTGCAAGCTAACCCTGATTTGGCTGCTCGTAAACAGAACATCTCGATGCAACAGGTCAGTTCACAGACAGGAAAACAATAATATCAGTACCACACACACCATTGGTTACACAATCCTCTATGTAAACAGAGCTCTCAATTTTCCTGGTGTTCTCATCTATGGAGAACAAATACGGTATAAATGAAACAATTTTTGCAATGAATTGTAACTGAATAGCTCACAGAGTTCCTGTTGGTTATATCTGTTTCAAAGAGCAATGCAATTTGTCCTCCTTATCAATTTGAATAACACAAAAAGACTACGAAGTCCGCGAGATGAATTCATTCTCTGCACACCTATCGGTCGTAAACGTGCAACACTTCAAAATAAAATAAACGAGCTGGTTCGGAAAATCAAAGCACGCGTAATTTAATTGTTATACCTCTGTTCTCATAAGGATTACTTGTGATGAGTGGTCAATTAAGTCTTAATGAACTTGAGGAATTTCGCTATCTTACACGTTATAGTCATGTGGAACGATGCGATTGCTTCAGCCATGTGTCTGATCTGTGCTAACTGCACAATGATTAATAAGGTCGAGCTATCGTTGATTGGTGCACGGCTAGTTTTTAGTTGACCCAATGACTGACACAGTCCTTTCGGTAGAAGGTAGGGTTGTATGCAATAGACAGAATGGCACAGATATAGCAGCACTGACTGTGAACAAGATCTTAAAAGCTCTGTAAGGTGGAGTCAAACGGTTACCACATTGTGATGAATGGCATCAACTGGGGACGAGAGTGCACACTAAAGCGAGGAGGGCATGACACAAAAACTCAACCATGACCGGAACCCACAATCGCCTTCACGTTCGAACACTATTGCCAGTTGTGGCTGCAACAACAGACAATGAGTTATCTCCCATCTGAGGCATAATTAACCACTTACCCAGTACATGAAAATTCAGAGTTTGACTGTCAATATAAATGGGTCTCAAGATTCGGTTGCGGCGGCGGTGATGACTTTAATAAAAATATTTATTCATGGTTCCATATTGGATCTGAAGACACGAGGACCTCCTCAAGACTAGTGTTGCTGCGGTAATTGATTAAAGCAGAGCACGATAAAAAATACCCATTCTGGCCTATCTAAAAGGGCCACGACACTGAGTCTGGGAAGACCACGCAAATTGTGATCAGTATGTATGGCGTGTATGCTTCACTGTTCACTATCCGACACCGCTGACTGAAACTAGTGAAGAGTTGCGCCGGTGAATTCGTAACGTAAGCACGAGTCAAGAGTGTGGATGCTCTGAGCTGCGAACTCTCGTAGTAAAAAATTGTTCAATGAAACAAGAACTTTATTGTCTAATTCGCATTTTCACACGGCACACTCACACTTGAGTTTATGAACCGGAATTCCAGTCCACCACGCAGTGGTGGTTTCTATCTAAACATTGTGTGCATTTTTGCTTTTTTATGCATGCGACTGACACTTTCTGTCGTGGGTTTTTTGCCTGCAATTCCTCATCCGTTGATCCGATTTTGTTGAGCGATGGCTCATCTTGTCTCTCGTGTTGTCTGCAATCCAATTACTGTGGGCTTTGGCCATATTTCATTACCGTATTGAAACATTTCACTGAGCGTTAGGATAATCGCGCTTCAAGATGCCCACCGTTGGGAATTAATTTTGAACGAAATCACGCGCCAGAATGCCTACACTAAGGCAATGGCGAATTGGATGCATCCTTCAAAAAACAATCATTGTCTGAAACTCTCACGGTTTCACATGAGCTGATGCGTCAATGTACAGAAGACGTTGCCTGTGCACCATGAGCATTGTGCAGTTCGCTGACATTGCATTATAGAACACTAATCTCAGAATTGTTCAAACAAGAAGCACAGATATAGCGAAAAGGAATGTAAGAAAGACAACAATGGATCACACAACAACGTAAGCCAAACTTTAGACTGTCCAGCGGTTGACATACTACACAGCCATACATTTCCAGAGCAGTTATAGTCACCAGCAAAACTGGTGTCAACGCACTATGCGAGTATGCAGTGGTTGATCTCAGCCACACTCGCATTCGGCCTCAGCTGGTTCCTGCACCAGATATCATACTAATTTCACAGCACATCTGTGAGCTGATTAAAACCCCGGAGGTAAGGATAACTGGACATGTCGACAGAAATGCTTCTGGCGGCATTCTGAAACAGGTGATTACGTAATCACCTTGGTCGTGTTTCAAACAAGATACCTGATATCTCGATGAGTGCCCCAGAATGGAACTCATCCGACCCAACTGGGTAAAATCTGACAGATCCTCGATGGATAACTAAAAAGCATCTGCCACCCAACACAGCTGAAAACACATTCGAATGCAACTATCTCATCAGTTGTACGTTTACACCTGAATGACCAGCAGAATACCTTTTAAACTCTGAGCTTTGAAGACACAGTGGGATGAATGACAGTACTGTGTCACTGAGATTAGAAGCTTATATTTCGTTCTCGTTCTGTGTACTTTGCCTTCAGTTGACAATCGTTAAATGGATCGGATCAGTGATGAGTGCACCATTCAACCAATCTAATGTTTATTGCAAATGGTTTTGATTGCGGTGTTTAAAAGGTCAATGAAGCTGTGCATCTCTACGTCGGTTTCTCCACGGCATTAGATGATGCGCTCGAAAAGCACATATATCCGGTACTCGAAACTGTATAACTTGTTCGCGAGGCTGAATGGAGGTGGATGCTTCAGAAACTGAAACCAGTAGAAGCTTGTCCTGAGGGCGCCCCTATAGAGAACTCCAAAATCTTCTCACTGTCATCGTACTCAGACTGCTCCTCTCAAACATCCAGCTGTTTTTCAATGCAGACACATCTGTTGCCTTTTAACTGGTGATAGACACAATGTTGTCGGATGGCTAGAAATATACAGCTCAACCCAGGGCATTCAGTTCATGGTGAATGTTTTATATTTGTAAGTACCTGGAGTCATACTAAGGCGCTACGGTCGGGACTCGTAAGAATAATAAACGGACTCGTCGATATAGGAACATCATACTTAAGGGTTTCTTCGTGGCCGGGTGTCGGAGTCTCATTGCTCAAACGACAACGGGAAGCCTGTATTCATTAGTAGAATCATCTGACATTCAACTTCCTGGACCTGTCTACTCAACCAGTCAAACTGCTCACGAGGCTGTTGCGGTTTAGAAGAAAATGTCGCCCGAGAGTCCCAATCAAATTGAAAACTATGTACCCACGGTGATGTTTTTTTAGCAATTGTGTAAAGGATAGCAATCATTTGATGTGCATTGTGGTTCTGTTGTAGTGCTTCTTGTTTCGTAGTGATAACTCCGCACTTATCATGGTTAGACTAAGTGTTAACCCAAGGGCTTTTCTTGTTCACAGAGAATGTTGTTCTATCTGTACCGTTCCACTCACTTCTTGTAACATTAAATGGACAGTTGGCTTCCAAGTCATCATAATCATCATCATCATAAACAACAATACATCAGTGGTTCACACTTATGCTTATCTTCCACACAACCCAGAAGAAAATAGCAAACCCTATATAGGAAGAGAGAAGACAAAAAGGAGGGGACGGAAAGGGACCTAACTACCAAAAATAGCTAGGTCTATATTCAAGCTTGCAACATTAATTTGCCTACACCTTGCAAACAAACAACCGAGATGTAAATGAAAGTAAAGCCTCATCAGCAATACAGTTTCCACATGGACTCCACTGCCTCACGGTATTAATGCACTCACTTTGCTGAAAACTCGGCCAAACAACGATAACATTCACAGGACTAAGTTCTATTGGCCGCCACGTCACTTAACGTCTCCAGCCACCGATTCTGTGAGTCTCGAGGGCCCCAGCCAGGAAACGAACCCAATCTACAGTGGCCAATCCCCTCGTGAACGATTTCATTTGCTCAAACCTCGCACTTTGCGCCAGTTGGCCGCAGCGTCAGCATAGAGTGCATGGTGTGGCAGACGACTGAGTGACATCCTTGGTACGTGGCCAAACCACCTTGGTGTGTGCAGATGTAAGGATTGAACGAAAGAACTCGTTTGAAAATCAATGCTAAACACCCGCTTATTGACCCTCTCATTGCTGACTGGCTGGTACCACCCGATACGAGCAATTGAAAGTGAACGTCGGTGGTCAAATACCTGGAGACGGTTCAAATCTACCCTGAGCGATGAGGTTTCACTGCCGTAAGGTAATACAGTCCTCACTGTTGTCTGATATGAACGATCCTTAAGTTTCAGCGAAATACATCTCTGCCGCCATAGGTGTCTCAGACTAGCGAACACCGCCCTAGCATTGAAAATGAGCGCCTCCATTCCATTCCCTATACCTCCGCCGCTGCCGTCGCTGATGCAGCTTCACCAGCATGAACGGATGGTCTCCGTCATCTATACAAGTTGAAAAACTGAGTTAAGGCCTCTACTAACATTTCTGCAAGTGAGTATAAACATATACGTTATCACTGCCACTGAACTATAAACTAGACAATGATTTGAACCTATCTTCCACTGGATTCACTCAACGTCAATCTGCGCTAGGGGATCTTTTCTTGTTTTTATCCTGAGCGGAGAGAAACTGGGGTGATCGTGCGCAGCAATTTGTTTGTCATATGCGTGCTGAGGACGCTGAAGAAAGCACTCAACTCACGGACTGCATTGTCTGATTACTGTAGGTGGGTATCAACGAGATTTTCGGCTAGTGTTCTGCACACTTTTGGTCGCCATTCTACGTGTGTTGTGAGCCAAGTACGCAGATGGCACAACGACTACTTAGTCGAGGAAGCAACACATAGGTTTAGCGTGTAAACAGGACCACAAACAAAAACACTCATTTGCATACGGTATTCGGCCCAGACCGCCTTGGTTGCCGCATACACCAGTGCTCAGTTTCTTTACGTGGCAAGAGCCATTTTGTGCGATACTGCACTCCGATGTTTCTACTTGTATATTTCCTGCGGCTACTTTGATGTCAAAATATGTGCTGTGATCCTACTACTGAATAGCAGTCGTGTGAATAGCGTATTACGATCGCTCATCTTCACTACACTTGCAATTGACTGAGGGGCAGTCTACGGTCGTAAGTGGTTTGGATCACGCGTTAAGACGGTGCTTCCTTTCTAAGGCCTCATGATAAATCATGCTGTTCTGACTAGTGGTATATTCTTCGCTTTCCATGGATATTTGGGCCACTTCGTTTTTCATTGCTTTGTTGCTTCTTGACTGGGCGTTTGCTCACGAATTATCACTTTACTTGCTATTATATGCCACAATGTTGTTCAATCCCATGCCCACTGTTCCTTGAACATGTACAAGGATAGTCGTGTTTAGCTACTCTCTAACGGAAGTTTTCAATCAACTATACTTGATCTGTGAGTAAAACTGTTCGTACTGTCATTACAGAACATGATTCTATGTATATGTCACCAATGATTTAATAGAATGCAAAAGTACCAGAATGTTGGCCATTGATTTGAATTAATTCGCGAAGCGGATGAATCAAATCTACCGTTTCCAAAAGGTAGATCGACAAGATCTTGATCGCCGGAGTCATTATGTTGACCTCAAAACACTGAGCACATGCCAGTTAGCTGGGGAGTGTTGTAAACAGACGAATACCGTAAATTTCTCGTTGTTGGTTTGTCTCGTGAGATCGCCAGCTAGCCTGGTTTGCTAATTCGTCTGTAATCGTGAGATAATCTGACGCGACTGGCAGTAGTACATATTACCTTCAACGGATTGACTTGAGCAAATGTGATTTAGGCGTACTGAACGTTTCGTTTGGTTTGCCATTTAAATCATCAAATCATTGTCGTAGCAGTTTCATTTACCGTGCCAAACCCGTGTTTGGAATGCTCATTGTTGTGGTTACATTTCGTAAACCCTCATTTGTGTTATCTTCCACGACAGGTAACAGCAATCGCTTTGCGCCTCTTAATGTTAATATCCCGGTGTATTGCGACCGATTTCAATTCTTCGTCCTTCTGACAACATTTTGAAGTACGACTTCTGTCCGCATGGACCCTTTTCTGTTTAGTCGAAGCGACCACTCCCGAAAATCCTCTCCGCTCACCGTATGTTTTGAATTGCGTGCATATACTTCGTGAAATCACTGCTTTTCTCAGTTGACTTCGGTTGACTGTCAATCGGTCTTCGATGTGTTCTTCTGGATTAACATAGGTTTGTGAAAGTGCCCTCCTACATACGGGTTCGGTCAGTATTGCTCAGATATTTACCTTCTCTATTACCCACAGTTCCTGGCTTGCAAAACATCTGGCTTAATTTTTACCTGAGTACACACAGTGCCAAAGCAGTTAAGTCGACTTTGTGGATTGTCCCTGTTAAATCCAACCAAAACACAGCTAACTGATGAAGCAGATGGCTATTTTTGTTGTGCAGGAGTTGTGTCAACTGTGTAGCTCGATTTGATGGGGCAAGTGTAAACAGTTGGCAATTCTGTCATTTCCTTCTACTTAAATGAACGTTAGCAAAGTTGATAAGTCGAAAGACTGTGTAATGATACACTAAGGCTAACTGACGGTGAATGAGCGCCCAGGTAGCAAAAAGCGCTGAAAAAGATCGTTTTTTGCGTTTGTACTTCACATTATCTACTGAGTTTTCTATGACTAGCTGGTTCCGGATAACCTGGGAATTTCTATTGAACCATCTGCCTAATTAACCACTTCCATTTTTGATGCAGTTTCAGCTGCCGTAAAACCCTTATTACAAACTATTTCACTGTATGTGGGTTTAAACATTTAGTCTTAATCAAACAAATCTATGCAACGTTCACGGTTTTTTTATTGGATACGCACGGATATAGTTTACCAATTACACATGTTGCACCATTCGATATAAACAACCAAGAACATCTTACTGATAATTGTCTCAGCTCAGTAGGATTATCTAGGATTAACAACTATTGGCTGCATTCGTCCCCTAAGCAGCATGCATTTGCCCGTGTTTTTTTGGTTTGTTGTTGAACTTTGCCAAACAGGAATTTCACATTCCATTACTAATATAACTTAAAATCATGTCCTTCTGATTGTTATTCCATTTAGCCTGTTATCGATCAGCTGCCGGTTCATGAAATCTTTGGGAGTTTTGTATGCGTGAACACTTGTCCGATCGGTTTAAATTATCACATCCTGGACCCTTCCACTAGAGATCAACTGTGCCATTTCGAGTCGACCTTGTCTGCCTCGCACCGTGATCATATTTTTGTGGAGAATCGGGCACTAACCCGTCGTGTGCAGCATACATCTATACCTTCATATGGATCAAACTCCAGAGAGCAGTCAACACACGCAACTGTTGCCTTGCTATGGTTAACGATTCTGAGCATTTGCGTGGTCGTTTCGGTGATCAGCTACTGTTTCTTTCGTGCACGTAAACTCAAGTGGATGAAAGTACAAAACGATTCAGATGCATTGGGTCGGAACGCTGTCAAACAGTTTCTTCTCTGTCCATCACTTGGAAATTGGGTCACATCTGCATCGTCCTATTCCGATGAATTTGGTTCCAAGTTGAACACAACATTCAACTCAAAAAGTGAAACAGTTGAAATGAATACAACGTCCTCATCCATTCACGATTCGTTAGCGAGCCGAACTGCCGGACTCACGGAATCACAATACGATAGCTTCCGGGTAGGTTGCTGTGACATTATAAATTTATCTACAGAACATGATTACATTTTTGAGAGTTGGGTGGTATGTATATTCGGTGCTCCTGATCTTCGTGCAGATGACGAGAGGGGGCCATCGCTTTGGTCAGAAGTCCAACACTTTCAGTGTGGTACATCATAAGTGATCAGCTATTGTGTTATGAAGTATTCTGTTTCCGTTATACATCAACTGCATGTTCACTGTTTAACGGTCGTCTCCGTTGAACAAGTTACACAGTCCTATTGATAGGCGATGACTTTTGAAAGCAAGTCGATATTCCTTGTGAGTTCTGGTTACCTGGGCTTTGTCTGTGCTTTTACTTTCTCTACAAATAAGACGTTCTCACAGGATGACACTTTCTCTTGTACGTTGGGTTTACTTCCCTGGTGTTCCGCTTATTCTGTGCAAATGATGTCAGCGTATAACCAGTGGAAGTTAAACCAATGCACAGACCGAAAACTGTTGAATACTGGTGAGAAATGCGCTCATTTAGATGTATCGGGGCTGCACGATCACCCACCCGGCTGGTTAGAAAAATTCTCGAACTTGGCCGTGTACTCTTGTCTACTGTTTGCATGCACTACCAAGACTGTTGACACTTCACTATAGCTACACTTTTGTTCATTGTCACCTTGTACTTTTGAGTGTCAACGTCCGGATTAGCAACAATCTAGACTAAAAACACCCGTGGCGGTGCTCAATCCTGGAAAGGTGTCTGTGCATACAAGCTGGACAGGACAGGACATATTCATGTACACATTTGGCATGACTGAGTGAAAGCCATCTGGCAGAATCCCGCGTGCATCCTAGTCATTCCTTTTGTAATGCATTCAGTGTGTTGGTGGGACCATGAGTGGTGCAACGGGCACCTCTTTGGTGTTATATGGGTGCAAACCATTCTTTGGTGCTGATTACTGCGACAAGCTGAGAAGGACACAGTTACGGTCAGTTACCTAGGAGGATACTTGCCTAAAATAATTCCACTTAGCAAAGTGAATTGATTGTACATTGTCTTGGTGGTTGTTCCGTTAAGGTAATTTCCCATCATACGCGCCAACTATTTTTTCGTACGGTTACTTTCAATTTTCCTAATTTTAAAGTCAACCAGGATGGCACCGAAGGCACCAAATCTTGGGCGCCTGGTCATGATCCAGTCTGATGATCTAATCCTAGACGAAACATTCGGCCCGCTGGGCACTGGTGCATTTGGTGCAGTCTACCGAGGAATGTGGAAGGTTCCGGACCACGAGTCTACTCCCGGAACAAGCTATCAGTCAGACACCTCGATTGACGATCACCGGCCTCAGTCGACCCAGTCGGCGACCACACTGATGACTACTTTGCCATCCCCAAGTGAGGATGATGAAGAGGATGTGGTTGAACGACCTCTTCTTACCGGACTAATAGCAAAACCAACTGCAGAGAAGAATCAAACTGTCCGTTACAAGCTGCTTCCAGTGGCTGTCAAGATTTTAAACGATGTGCGAGGATCTAGCGACTTACAGGCGCTTCTGGATGAAGCCAAAGTACGTGATACGCAGAGAATTGATATGTCTAAGTCAGTTTGTAAACTAATTTCAAAGTTTATTGGTCACATCTTGTGCAGTAGGGTATCAAATCGAATCAAGTCAAATATTCGTTCCTTTAGTGGGTGAGCCAGCTTGCAAATAGTATACTTCCAAACATACACAGATAAACAACGTAAATACCGAACGCAGACAATATAAACTTAAACATAATTTAATAAGGTGTAACCGTTAGTTTTTGTGCTTTCTTTGAATGTGACTCAAAAAATAACGTGTGAACCTTTAGAAGCATTTAAGTACAGGTCTATTGGTCAAAATCGTAGCAGACAAAGATTACTTACCAGACTGGTTTGCGGCTTCTAATAACGATATAATCTTTCGAAATTTCTTGGCTAACTGGATCGCATGAACTATCCCTGGTGTGGGATTGCAAATAAAGGAAGCAGGCTTTCTGTATGTAGCAGGACTGCATAATGCAGACATCGGTCATTTCCGCTATCATATGCGCTACTGTTGTCATGCGTGAAATGGTAGATGCAATCCACGAGAGCTGTTCTGTTGCCTGATTCTTAACCGGATAGTAATTTGCCGCAATTGTATTCTCACAATCTCAGTGGGCCTGTCAACTGTATTTGTCCGCTGTCCTTCTCAAGCTCGTCTTTCTGGTATTCATTATCCAGGTTATGGCTTCAGTATCCCACCGACACTGCTTACCGTTGCTTGGGGTTTGCTTGTCTCAAACGCGCAAGTGCCTGGTATCTGCCTACGTGGTAAACGGTAGTCTGGAGCGATATCTTCGTCTGCATGCTCCTGCACTTCCGTCCCAGCTGTTACTCGAATGGGCATCACAAATTGCTGACGGAATGGCCTACCTACAATCATGTGGGATAATTCACCGGTATGTGATTATACTTGTTCAGTCTTATCATACATTACTGTTTAACGAGAGACCATGATAAGAGGGGGAACGATATCATTTTGGCTTCTACGATTGGCCCAGATAAAGTAATTGCAGTGCTTAACAATGATGTTAGTGGATTCAAGTTGGAACTGTTTGAAAACTCTCCCCAGCACAGTCGATCCTCCAGATCATTTGACGGATTCCACATGAAACAGTAAGACGGGTGGGTAACTGGGTCTAACTGTGAAATGTCCGAGCTTCCTGATTGTCTTCTCAGCTCTGCTTGTAGGACGCTTGCCGCGTTTGGGCATGGCGTGTTGTCGCTGATTCAACTCCATCCGATGTCCAGATTTTTCACAATTGGGTCTCTTCTGAATTATCAAATTTGATAATGTACTTGCTAGTAATACAACTACTTTACAGTTAAAAATGCGACCTATTGGTGTGCTCTACGTCAAACAGAAGACACTGTGAACCAATTAGCCTTTACTTAGGTCCACTAGAAGTGAACGTTTTTGGGTGTAACTAAAAAAATGATCCATCTTTAAGCGCCGTTGCATGATATGGTGAATTACACATAACTAAAACCGATCATAGGGCTACTCCGTTTTTACGAACCTTGGATAACCCCTGAAGCCAGTGAAATTACACTGTCTAATGGTTTAATTCTTTCAGAAGTAGTTAAATCAATTTGTCCCTGTTGTTTCATACATCTCAGTGTTTTGTTAACGTCTTTATAGTGACCAGTGTTTCATCCTATTTATTTTCTGTACAAACGAATTTCGTTTCATCTGTCAGTAGCGCACTCATTTTAATAATGTAATCTGCTTTATGTAAAATGACAATTCACGAACCTTTGCCAGGTTCTCACTTCGCCCTAGGGAATCTGGTGAGGTTAGGTTCTGTTTAGTGGGTGGGTTTTTAGTTGTGGTTTCCCGGGTTTCCCGATAGCAGACTGAACTAAGGTTGCTTTGAGCATCTCAGCATTATGAGGTGATAATGGCTGCAGATTTATCAACTGGTCACGAAGGTTTTCAAGTTGCGTTTCCTAATCGGACTGTGTGAATTCGACTTTAGTTTCAGCCTGATGACAAAACTTGAAGTGCAGCTTTATCCAGTGACAAAGAGTAAAAATTATGCATGCACCGCTCCGGATTTCTCGTAAATTCGGCCATTGGTTTGGTCGGGCTGAGTAGATTTTGGAGTTTCGCGGACTCCTTTTCCCGTTTTGGGTCAGGATCTGTTGAACGCAGCTCTTTAACTCGTTTGTTTCGTTTGGTGACAACTCTGTTAGTATCCTGGGGGCGATAGTCTGCTTGAAGCCCAAATAGTATGCTCTGCTCGTCCATGTGTCCTACTCGTTTAAACCCAAATGCTGTAGTGAAGTCCCGTTGATGTTAATGCTGTTTCGTCTGAGAATGGTCCGGTAATGTTTTGGGAATTCAAGACGATCGATACATTGTCCCAAAAGTCGACAGCCGCGTTTGCTGCTGCCAGTTATGTAGTGAACTAGGCTTACTTAATAAGTTTTTTCGGTAGATTGAGAGCTTCGGCCTGTTTAAATACCGTGAATATGTCTAGTTTTGTCATAGTCTGGATACACATCAGATCAGCATTTATCAACGGAGGAAGTGTAACAGTATACACGTCACACTATAGAAAGGTGTCCTTTTCTCCGCAAAGTTGTAGCTTTGGAAGTATCTCAACCACAGTTGAGAATATCTGAAAACTGCCGCCTTGTTAAGTGGACACAAACGCGAGATTCTGTGGATCTATAATTTAAAAGTTGTTCTGAAAATAAATGACGTAATAGAACCCATGATATGCGCATATAACCTATCAGAAGCATGTCCAAGATGGTACGTCACAGCTATCAGTCAAACCTGAAGGAATACAGTTTACTAGTCTCTTCTAAACAAAAAGCATTCTGCTTACCTCTTTAGATTTACTGTTTTCATTCTTAACATAACTTACGGAAGCATTTGTGGTACGTTTACAATGGAAGATTTCTCAGTATTCTTATTTGTACCGGTTTCTAGTGTCAGTATACAAAAACTTACCCCTCCCGACTTTATATTACGAAATTTGACATAGGATGGAGCTTTGTTGTAGTTTTGACAGGGAGCGCCTTACAGTTAGTTGAATCAGCCGGACATCTCTTTTGTGAGATAATCCAACCAGATAGCGTCTGACTTCTACATCAGGCTTTGATCGTGTCGGAGAACTACTGGAGAGGAACTACCACTGTTAAGTGAACACCTTTACAAGGTACAAATGTTTTTCTGTCAGAAACCTCTCCCGCAAAAAGATGCCTCTCAGAACTGCATTCCAAACATTATTTGATAATTGAAATGGGCCTATTCCTGTAGAAAGAAACAGAACTTTCGCTTTAATTGGCAAACCCTAGCATAGTTCTGCAGTGAATGCAATACTAAACATTGGATTATATACAGCCTTTAGTAAACAATTTCCATGCCTCACATTTTCGAACTAAAATGTGATTTACTCTGAGTACGGAAGGTTAGTCTGAAACCTGTTTAATCTGCCTGCAGGTGAAGGGGACAATATGTTAGTTTCGATGGGTTTCGTATGGGACTGTTTGTGGTAGGCCTTTCTTTGGGTCTTAGTTAACAAAGCGCACACCAAAGCACTCATCAAACGCCCCTCAGGACGTGGGGGCATTATTGTCCTACGATGATCACAGACAAATGTGAGCCAATTGATCGCAATTGCAATGAAGTCGTTGCAGCAAAACAAAACATTGCTATATCAGAACAATTGCCGATCTATAAGTCTGCTTGTTTTAAGTCGAAAGCAGTATATTATCCTGTTAGTCAAGTGCGCCTCTGTTCGAACAACCCCATACAATGGCAGTAAGTCTCTTGTTGCGTTGTTGTACAACAGCAACGACCGGATAATATGCATGGACTATAGTTCAGTGTTGGTTGTTTATCATTTATTCTGAGCTACTGACAGCTATTCTCATTAATGCCTACCTTAAAGTTATCTGTCACTAATTTTGGATGTATACGCAATCGTCCGAATCGGTTAACATTACGTTTTCTTTTAGAGCGTTTGTGGTTTCTAACATGCTGAGAACATTGTCAATGAGAAGCTTACAGTAATGTTGATTGTAGTTCGACGGTTCTTGATCATTTAGGCTCTGTGAAACTGAAGTGCTGTCCTAAACTCGATTGCCCCCCGAGCTTCACACTTAAATTACAAACGATTCATCTCCAAAAGTGATATCATCAGTGTGTAAGCGTTTGGGCATATAGGAATGAGGGTTGTGGCTGATGAGAGCCAATGTGTGGTAGTCTTCATGTAGAAAGTTAGAGTGACATTTTGACCTGAAATGTGGTTCATTACTTCCCTGTTGTCGTTGCTCCTTTGACCAAGGGTCTGGCTGGTTGCATCTGATCTCTGACTCTTTGGCCATTTGACCCAGATCCGCTGGGCTGTTTTTTGTTTCTTTCTTTCGTTCTACCGGATCGGTCATATCTTCCTTCGAACTGTCGGATTACTGTTTGTCTGGTGTTGACGCTTGACCACTAATTTGACCTGTTCAAGTTTGTTTGTTCATTTGCGCGATAATATTTTGTCGCGGTCGCCTTTGTGTCTGTCCAAGTCCTTTCTTTGCATCCGTTTGTGGATTTTGTCTAACTCTATGTTTGTCAAGCAAACCGGCTGACGAATTTTAAGCTTCAAGAAATCCACCTGAAACCACTTCTGCGGCATCCATTTTGACTGCCTCCAGTTTGATCTTAATGGACGGATATCCAAAAGGGTGTGTTTCTTGATGGATAATTCGTGCCCATTTAATGGCGTAGATAGTTTTCATCTGGTTTGATTGACGCAGTATTTCTCGCGGTCATTGCACTTGACTTAATATATGAAGTTTGATTTCTCGATTGATTTAAATTAATTGATTAATAATATTAATAATAATATAATAATTATAATAATAATAATATAATAATTAATTAATTGATCAATATGCAAAATCATTATATATACATTGCAAACCAAAATGTACAACTTTTCTGAATGGAATGATAGATTTTTCTAGTCAACAGTATTGACAAAAAACATAGGACTTTGTAGGACTTATGCTATGTTGACTGACTGAACAAACAGATTTGTTTGCTTCATGAGGATTCAGAAGGGGTTTTTTGTGACACAAATAAAGTTTATTATATGAAGGATGCCGTCAGTAAATAAAGAAAAGTTCATTTTGAGTTAACGGAGCTAGGCACCATCGACAGAATGTTTTTAGCAGGCAGCGCAGTTCGCAGAAGTGATAGTTAGTATTTAGGACCGACTACTATTACACAATTTTTGAAACAGAGAAAGGATCCGTACTGTTTCCAAACAAGTATTTATAATACAGCAAAGAAAATGTGTTATGAGCTGGATCACCTTTTTAGCCTAAATGGACGTTTCCAAACAAAGGATAACTTTCATTACTCACAAGCAAAATTGGTTGGGCGTTCTCATATGATAATTCGGTCGTGTCTAATGTGAGGTCAATGGCGCAGTGGTAAACACGGTTGCCTCATGAACAGCATGTCCGTGGTTCAAGTCCTGGCAGTGGCGATGATATTCACTACTGACGAGCTCTAATGAGAGCAAAACTCGAGTCTAGTGCTTCTTTTCGAAAGGGGCCGACTGCAAAGTCTGTGGGAATGCGACAGCTGCGATCAATTGTGGGTGATGTTCAATCTATATGAACTTTCATTTAATGTGAAAGTGAAAGTATTGAAAGTGAATTTCCAAACTTTATTAATTAATTCCATTCCTAAATGGCCAGTTGAAAAAAGTCCCGGCAGCGAATGAAAACTTTGGCCCATGGCCGATTGCCTACATCCATCAATCGTCCTTCGCTTAATCCAGAGCGAGCATACCATAGATACATCTGATGGCTTCACAGTTTCATTACGTGATTAATGTTCACGTTTATTGACGTTGATCGAAGTTCTGCTAGTGATACGTCTAAAACCGGTTTTGTTTTGTCAAAAGTAACCCACTGTAGTGCTGAAGCTAACTTGATTTTGATTGATATTCATCACACGATTTAGCACTTTGGTTCTGTTCGTTGTTCTGACAGAACGAATTATTCATTCGGTTTGTTGTACATTGGAGAATGCACGTTTGTGGCTAGTGAGAGTGGGATAAATGATATCACCCCACACTTTTCCTCTTCAGATTTGTCTCCAAATTTCATTTGCGTTACTTTCAAAATGCCATTCTAGCTCAACTAATGTAATTACTCCTTCCGTTCCAGTGACTTAGCCACAAGAAATGTTTTGGTGACGACCAAGGATCATCTGCAGATAACCGACTTCGGTTTGGCCAAAATGCTGGAACCGGAAGATGAAGAGAATAAAGGCGAAGTGATTGTGCGGTCTGGTCGCGTGCCAATTCGATGGTTGGCTATTGAGACGCTTGCACATGGGCGTTACTCATTCAAGACCGATGTTTGGGCATACGGTGAGCTGCTGTAGATCCAAAAACGCCCTTTTTCTTTTGGAACACTTAACTAAAGGAAGGCATGATTTGTGGAAATTTGGATGACGTTTATTGACTGTTTGTCTGGATAGTCATACTGGATTTCAGAACTAAAGAACCGGAGTCAACAAGACAGTTACTAATTATTTTGAATGCCACTGACCGCTCTTAGCATCACTCACAGTGTTGATTAACTACGGAAAGAACTTCGTATTTTGCTGTAGATTAGTGTCGTACTTCCCTACTGTTTGCAAGGACTTCTTTATCAGCGTAAACATTTTCGTGAGGAATGGCGTAAACTCCATTAGAAGGGCGTTCTCTTACTCTATGCCTCCTGTTTTTACCACACAAACTTCTTAAGTGGGCCATCGTCGTAACGGTTTCATTCGTGCACAGTGCCATGTGTTGGTTTTGTTCACGTCACAGTAAATTTCACAAGAATTGTTGCTCATAGTTTGAAATAGTGTCATTTGGAACCATTCATGTACAAAGTTTAGAAGTCAGCGCAATAAGTGGGTGCACACTAGTGTTTCAAGTGCATTGGACCGTTGGGTTTTCTTAATTTCAATGCATGTTTAGTTAGACTCTAACCTCTGATTAGTAAAAGTTAAAGCGAATAACCAGGTACCATTACTCTTCTCCACGTGACACAGGCAACTAGAAGACCGAAGATTACTATTAATTCATATACCACTGTATTATCGCTGGTTCATCAACACCCCTACAGTGTGCATCACATATATCATGACCAATAGTAACGTCTGATCTGGCTCAACTTCTGCACTCCTGACTTTGTACTTGAACCAGTTTTAGCGAACCGAACTAGGTAGACATACTTCATGTTATGAGGAGAAATGATAATTGTTCGCTTGACTGGAAACGGCTGTCAAACGAGCAGACAACCGCGAGTACTATCCCGTAAAGCGGGGCCAAAATAGTACAATGCAGATATGAACAGTAAACGGAATATTCTATATCCGTGCCAAGAAGTGTGCACAAACCCTATTAAAAATGTTTCAAAGTCTGACTCAACCAGACAGGAAGAAGCTGGAATGATAGCTTAGCAAGTTGGATGTAACCGTTTCGTCTCATGTTACTGGCTGCTCTACAAGTTCGAACAGGCAAACAATGGAAGTCCTCAGTCTTCCACTAAAGATGCAGGTGGAGTACTGACCATTTCTAATAAAGGCTAATCTACACATATTTGGATAAAATGTTTGGGAATTCTACTTGAGGATTTAAGTCACTACAACGGAACGCAGTTAGTTTTTTTTCGTAGACCTTCTGAACTGTCTTGTGCCGGAATGAGATATGTACAATGATGTCAGGTATTTGACGGACAGACTGACGGTCCTATTTGTGTGCAGTCTGGGAGATGAAAGGTAACTGACTTAGTAATGCTGTCACAACCAGACTGGACCTTGACGCGGTCTGAC
>JTDE01000795.1:136332-146725 GCA_014338405.1 Paragonimus skrjabini miyazakii
GTGAGTGCACTTAATGACGCGGGGCAGTGAAAGCCGTGAGGAAGCTGTCTTGCTGATGACGCCTTACATTCACTTACAGCTTGGGTGTATGTTTGCAAGGTGTAGGCGCCTTGATAGTGTATGGTTGAATGTAGACGTAGCTATTTTTAGGGATTAGGTCCCCTACCCTCTCCCTTTTTTCTCTCTTCCGAAACAGGGTTTGTTTCCTCTTCTTCATGGTTGTGTGGCAGTTAAGCATCAGTGTAAACCACTGATGTATTGCTGTCTATGATGATGGTGAGTAATAGAATTACTCATATTCGTGTTTTGAGAAGAAGAGGTGTTCCACACTTGGACATCAATATATATTCACTAAGAAAGTTCCCGTGAACACAGCTATTTCACTGCCGATTAAAAGCGACCGAGTGAGCGCAGGTAAACACCATATGATATGCGGCCTCTGTAAGACTCCATCAAATGTGTTCCAGCAAAAGCATGTCCATCACCCGTTACATCATTCCGCCTGTAACCATATCTAGGATGAATGTTATATGCAGGAGATGTCTTCGTCCAGTTTCAAGTATGATGGCCAAACATAGACACAGTGAGTTTGGTAAATGAATAGGTAAGGTTACTCTAATTGACTCTCTACTGCTAAGTTTGATTTTACGTACATGATGAAATTCAGTCGAAAGTCTTCCGAAATGTCGTAGGACCATCAATAATTCCATCGCACCTCAAGAAATGTGCTTTCTACGTCCACACAAGAGGTGAACTAAACGATAAAATGAGCTGATTCTGAGTGCGTGATAGTAACTGGTATTTGCTGCTGTTACCAAATGGACACACATTTCATGAATACTCGATATTTGATGATCTGCTTTTTCCCCAGTTTCCTAGTAACGTTTTCTTCTAGGATATTCTACGTCACTGTTGAGGTGAACGGCGGCCCGAGCCACAGTACCTTTTGGTCAGGCTCATGGCTGTTATGATGATGATGATGATGATGATGAAGTTAGAGAAGAACCAAGGATCTGCAACTGAAAGATTTCAAAGTAAATTAGGGGGGCATCTGGGCTTTAGCTGGATTCCGATCAACGACATAAACAGCATAACCAAACGTTATACCCGGTTGCTAAATCAAGTTGGGGACTCTCAAACTGCACATTTGAATTAAACTACCCACTCGTATCGTATGGAAATGACCGAATGGTTCAGTAGTTTGACTGCTTTGACAGGATCTTCGTAACAGTTTACGCTGGAATCCACTTGCACCACTGGTGAAACTGTAGCGCTGATAAGAACTTATAAGGGAACCACTCGTAACTTCGCAAATCTTTCTAAATACTCATCAGCGTTACGAGTAATAGGCGATTTTTTTTAAAGTTGCGTCCAACAATAAAATTCCCACATTTACGTTTAACAGAACATTCTAAACGTATGTTATCCATCGTTCAGCAATGGGTGAATACATATGTGTAAAAGAATAAAATTGAACTAATAAATCTAACTGCCCAATAGGTAATAGTGGATATGGACGTCAAGCTAAGCAGTTACAATCTGTATGCGCGACTTGGTGCCGTGGTCACAACACCAGTCCATTTTGGCCAAACGAATTGTCTGGCCCCATGTGGTACACAGTCTTCCCGCAACTAAACACAATCTGGTAATTTACCTCACTCACAAAAGGTCGGCCTACTCTGTGTGCAAATCAGTAAATGATGTCTATTGTGACCTGACTTTATAGGTAGCATTTTGAGCCCCTTTGAGGCCTACCTATAAGGTATATGATAAATTAGTCTGTCAGTCATGCCAGTACTCGCTTTTGTTCACTATGTACGGTCCATTTAACTACAATAATCACAAACGTGTTCACTTTAATGACTCGTTATGGTTAGGTGTTACAACCTGGGAAATTTTCACTTTTGGTGAGAAACCCTATGAACGAATTGAAACGTCCAATGTCAAAGCACACATTCTTTCGGGTGGACGACTTCCACAACCCGTGAACTGTTCTCTGGAACTTTATCAGCTTATGCTGAAATGTAAGTTCGGTTTTTTACGGTGTCGTTAGGCTTTGCCGATATTGAATTACTTCTTACGGTGTAAAGTTCACAAAAGTTTAGCACTTAAAGTAACTACTTCAAAGTCGGAGTAATACTTACTAGTGTGGTGCGAATAACTACAGGAATCATTTAATTCAAGTGGTCAAACACCATTTTGCAAGGTTGTACTGTATTGATAAAGCATTTCTTCGTTAGCTTACTCGTCAAATTTTGCATAATGTTAGCTTCCCCCTCTTTTGGAAGCCCGTTCGTAATTACAATAAACTTGCAGAGTAGCTGAATGAACCAGCAAATTAATGCGTTCCGTTTACGTGTACATACTATTTGTCTTAACACGTCTAGGCTATCCTGATAACACACAATTATGACAGGTTTTGGGATTCTAGGGCGAATCCTATCACGCTTTATAAGGACTGCTTTGAGTACGTTCACATTCTTTTTTGCAAAAACACGTGTGTACTTCTTATCCACTGCCGGGAATCGAATTCCGGTTCATGTCTTTTTAAAACAACCGTGTTGACCAGTGCGTCGCTGACCTCACATTAGACACAACAGACTTGTCATTTCCCAACCGTTGTCACATTCGCCCGCCATTGAAGATAACTTTACCTGATTGCTCAAAGAATAGATATAGTAGCTGTCCTGATGACCACAAGTGAGACTTCTCTTCACAGTAATGAGCGAAATTCCGCTGAGCGGCATTTCGATTACTGATAAGCCAATGTGGCTGAACGTTTGCATACGTTAATTTGGTCACACCTAATGTGAGGTCACTGGCGCAAAAATCATCACGGTTGCCGCATGGAAGCTTAGTGGGAGTTCACATCCCCGGCCTCGACAAGGATATGCAGTAATAACGAGCTCTAACAAGAGTTGAACTTGCTTTCTCCCGAAAGGAATAAGCTGAATTGTTCGTCGTGGTGTTGAGGTTGTAGATAGTTCATATTGTTTCAGTCAAAAATCCTCTACTACTTGCTGCTAGTAAACACAAATATTGCTGTCCTGTTGACATGCCAACGATTTCTACTTACGCGTTGAAGGAAGGCTGATATTCCAACATTAACCGGTGCTCACTGAGAACGATTTCCACAAAGCACTAACCAGCCAGCTCAGTTAAGCAAACTACAGTGTACACTTCATGTCGCCATGGTGGTAGTATGCACAACCAACCGTCCAATGGTGCGACAATGAGGATTTCATACATTCATTCACTTGGATAACCACCCTACCTAAAATGTCAGCTCCGTGTTCACTGGATGGCGCCGCCGCTATGGGACTGATGCACCGAAAACATAATCTATCACTCCGTTGCAGCCACCGTCTGTCAATTGAGGTGGAAAGACAAACAGGCGTTAGAGAGAGGGAGAGACAGGTTCTGGAATGTGCTTCAGCAATTTGAGTGTGAGTACAGACCTAGTGGACACACTTGCATACGTGAGCGTTCCAGGGGGAATTCGTTCATAACTCGACCCTGAATTATACGTGACCAGGAGGACGAGGATGTAATCTGATGCGCTAGAGTAAAAACTAAAGTCTAGGGTGACATTATAAAGATGGATACTAAGCGAGGAAGAGTCCTAATTTTCATAAGCGATCTTATTACAGCTAAGGCTGTTAGTTATAAAAAGTCTTCCGAACAATTTTACAAAAATGTCTCCTTTGAACACAAACTTATCTGTACAATCCTGTTTTTCTAACAGGGTCGCATTAAATATTTCTTCCCTTACAATACCGGATGTTGGTACTGCCCCGATGTTTTGTTCGTTTTATGGCAAAGAGCAGGCTGATTACGTGGTTTGTCGTTCAAGATTTTGGTGACTCTGTAGTGAGACCTTTCTGGCCGTTAACATTAAACATGCTGTCCGTTTGGCTGTTCGGTTGATCCAAAGTGCATTCGACTCAAGTGATCGTGTTGTTTGTAGTGGAACTCTTAACTGTGATTGCCTGAGTCCCCACTTTCAAATAACGGTATAAATCGAACGCCATTCACAACAAATCGCAGCTGTCGCATTCCCATAGACTTTCCAGTCATCCCCTTTCGAAAGGAAGCAATAGACTCGAGTTTCGCTCTTCTTAAAGCTCGTCAGTGGTGCATATCCTTGCCACGGCCGGGATTGGAATTTCGACCACGCTTTCATGAGACAATCGTGTCTACCACTGCACCATCGGTATCGCATTGGACCCGACTGAATCATCCTATGTGAACGCCCAGACACATTCGCCTGTGAGTAATGCTCAGATTGTCCGATCGCCCCGAGAGGTGACATAGTAATCGTCCTGTTAGCTCCAGTCGATAATCCCTCGACGGGGACTTCTTTCCAAGTTGAAATCACGGAAGTCAGTGAATTATTGAATGATACTTCGATTGCTGGTAAGTAGTGGGGAATTTGAGCTTTACTTTAATGTGAATTGAACATCTTTCACAATTGATTGCGGCTGTCACCATCGATTACATCATCCATACCGGACGACTGCTGCACCCAGTAAGAGGGCGAGACTAACGGCTACAAGTTCGTACTAGGGTTTTCAACCTCAGTCGTGCGTTTTTGTTCCACTGATTGAGGATACAACGTTACGAGCAAGTTGTACTACTCAACGTTTCAACCACTTCGGGTGGGTTTCCTCAGGGTGTTATGTTTGACACCATATTGACACATGAACATAAGTCACATAGGGTTTGCCGTACCTAAATCAACCTGCATTGCGTCTGAACGGAGTGGTCAAATTCTTTGCCCATTAAGTGGAGTTGATACTATCGTAGGTCAGACTTGTCTGTGTCTGGCGTTATTTATCAATCCACGCCAAACTGAAGACAGGGGTTTGCTATCGCTGCGGTTAACGCAGCTTGACCTAACCACGGCAAGTCCCACGTGACCTCTGTACCTTTGTTAAAATGATTTCGATTAAAACACTCCTGAGGAAGGCCACTTGAGGTGGTTGGAACGTTGAATAGAACATTATGCACTTAAAGTTGTTTCTCTCAGTTCATTTATTAAAAACATATTAAACGCGACACCCAAACTGTTTAATTTCATTCGTACTAGATTTGGTGAGCAAAAGATGCAGGTGCGTTAAGTGGTATTGACCATCCTCGCCTCACCTGACTGAGGAAACGGATGAGTCCACATTACCGTTGGCTGTAGGAATAGAGACGAATAGCTTCTTGTTCTCCTATCCTGAATATGATAAGACCCTTCGTTTTCTTCAGCTATTATGCTGCTCAACTTAGGCAGCGATCTTTCACTCTGTTACCCCTAAACATATTCATGAAAAGCATGATTGATAAGTCGCAATTTGGTTTTATATGTTCATACCACTATAACTCACTGACTTGACTGCCCAATACGATGATTCATTAAACATGTTAATTATTGTCTTGATATACTAAGAGTAAATTAAAATTGATAGACAGTAGGAGATTTGGTTGATGTAACTTGAACGTCATCCGCAACAGACCTAAGGTTTCTGCCCACCTTGACGCAACGATCGAAACAAAAGCTTCACAAGCCTGTGGTCGGAGTTCAGTTCCCGGCTGTGAAAATAATATTCACTACTGACGGTTTTCAATAAGAGCTAAATTCGGAGCTGGAGTTTCTCTTCAGAAGGGACAGGTCACAGTGTCAATGCAAATGTGGTAAGCTGCGATCGAGTGTGGCTAATGCTCAGTTTATATAAATTATATTCACCATTGAATATCAATACTAAAGACGTCGCCCGACAAGTTTTCGGGGAGCTTTGTAATTTCAACTTGATATGAAGTCCTAATATTGTGACTGCCGATTGAAGGTAACAGTACATTTACCGTGTTCCCTATGAAGACGATTGGTAAAACTGAACATTATTCACAAACGAGCATAACTGAATGTTCAGATGAGTATTCGATTGTATCAACTGTGAGTTCTGTAGAGCAGTGATCTACACAGTTGTTACACGAGAAAGTAGACTGGAGTTCAAACATGGGTGCAGCGCTACTGGCGAGCTTACATAAGAACGAAAGTCCGGTCCAGTGCTCCTTCAAAGAGGTGGCCGGTTGCACATTTTGTGCGTTACTACAAAAAATTACGACCGATTGTAAGTGAGATTTTGTTTGTGAAATGAGTGTGTTCGTTGCCGATTACATTCGTGATGTTTCGATGAATCATTAAGCCTGTACCCTGACATTTTGTTGAACCTACATAAACTCTCCTGCTGAGGATCAGTCAGAGATGACCCTTCATTTAAACTTCCTACCAGTCTTTAGTACTGAAACTATTTTTTCCTCACTTCATTCAGAGGATTGGACCGTATCAGTCTTTATATACCTTTGCAGAATTGTCCACGATACCTTTCAGTGCCACCAGTTCTTAGCTCCCGACCTACCACCAGGTTGTCCTGGTCCTTGGCCGTTACGTGATTTCCACATCCTTTCCATTCAGACTATCGTCCTCACCCTAGTAACTGAACCTACTCTATGTAAGTCATTCCTCCAAGAATGGAAAATGATGTTTGAATGGTAGTGTTACCTAAGGTTGTGCGTAATCTGTATTTTCATGGTCATTAGTGTCGATAAAAACAACCCGGCCTCGGGACAACGTTTGCTTAGCCCAAACTTTTGTAGTCGTCACACAATTATCAGTATTTTGGACGTACGTCGTCGACGTTTTCGACTGCACAGCCGTTGTTCAATCACCTAACCATTGCGCATTACGAACGTGTGTTCCTAGTAGTGTAGATAGGACGAATGTTCACACTGTACTTCTCGTGAGCAGTTAAGCGGAGGCAGGTATTTAGGTATTGAACCAACCGGAGGAGAATACAAGTAAAAACGTTGAAGTGCACGCTGGCAAGAAATGGTGTTTTCTATACATTAACTTGACACTGAAAACTGCGGTCTCCCTGGATTACTGTTATGTGCAACTGAGTGTTTGCATTCTAAGTGGTGTTGAAACATCTCCAGTACCCAGTCATTGTGCCATCCGTGTTCTTGGATCACAATGCTAGAGTAGGAGTTCAAAGTTTTCCAAGAACGTCTACAAATTTTTGACGCAAATAGAGCAGAGGCACCAGTAAACCTAGGGAGCATTACAGTAAACTGATTTCGTTTATCACGATATGTGAATTTAGGTTTAGCTGACATTTACAAATTTCAGCAATGTACACACATAACTCATGGTAATCTATTCGAAAAATTTTTCACCTTCGGTCAATGCACAGGTTGGAATGAAAATCCCCAAATGCGACCCAACTTCATTGAATTGTTCGGCTGTTTTAACGAGTTCAAAAAACATCCGGATGTTTACCTACATTCTAGGGTGAGTACTATTATATTTAAACGGTTTTCAAGTTCCATAATGAATTCCTTGGCTTAAATCGGCTACAGGACGTACAGCTGTGTGTACAAATGGGAATGATTACCCCCCTACAGATTAACGACTGCCTCAAGTGTACTCAATGCTCCCTTCCTATAGCTATCCATCCCAAACTGTACACTTCCACAGCAGGGAAAACAACCATCTGTCCAAATGATTTTTATCCTGAACGTGTAGGTATATTCAATAATATTGCGTTAGAATGGGCGCCGCTTTCATACAACCGTACTGTCTTAACAACAGCGTGCAATTATCGTAACGATAACACTATTGATACATTTTTATGACTGTCGCTGATATAATTGTTCGAGTTATATCACAATTGTGTAGCCAAATTAATGTGTCAGAAATCATCCAGTGACCTTGCAAGACGGGTACTTTTAAGAACAGGACAACAATAGATCCTTGTTCTCACGCTTTTTCAAATGGTAACGTTATGTCAGCCATCCGGAATTGAGTATTCTTGACAGACTAACTACTCCAGTTCGAAGGACAATGTGGTGCGTACCTGTGTATGTACACATTGGCTTGCTCTTGTTGCAATAATAAAAGCAAGCTTGAAAACTATGTGGTGTGAATGATACTGCACGGTTAAGTGTTTAATTGGGACTGTGATGGGATAAGAAAGATTGTCCGTATTTGTAGTCGTAATACACCCAAGAAGAACATCATATCTGTTAATTAAAAAAATCAAAGCGATTAATTCATGTAAGGAAAACTGGGACCGGATATTTGTGTAGACAGAATATACGATTCATTGCTATTTATAAGGTACTCATAGGTCAGCGGGGGTATCGGGTAATGATCCAACAAAAGGGCATGTATCCATATCTGGGTGTTTTTAATTGTGTCCTTTGGTTCCTAGCCGCTCGCACAAATAACTCACCAACTACAAGAACGGTATTTCAACAAAAAATAAAGTGCGCAAAAGTGAGAACAGTGTGATCAGCACGCAGGCAGTCGATAAAGGAATCTCTCTGTTAGCAATCCAGGTTCATGCTTTATTATGCGAAATCAACTAGTCGATTGACAGAAACCAGTCCTCATTTGGAACACTCTCGGAAGCCTATCCATCTACATTGAGGACACCTCTGAACAAATAATTTTGGTCTGTCCTGAAAGTGTTTGACTAGGATTACTGCAGTAATAGTTACCTATATTGAACCTGCTATAAAATGATTTCCATAAATCTTCCTTCTACTTCAGATGAATGAATAAGCACATTTTGAACACTAAATGTGGAACAGTTGAAACGCATACGTTATATGAAACGAAACAAATCATGCATTTTCTCCAACGTTAGTGAGAGGGCGTCTCGGTATTCAGGCGTTTATTTACTTTGTATGGTTGCACCTACTGTTATATAACTGATCTAGAGTGAAAAATAATGCATTCTCGCATTCCGACGCAACAAACGTCAGGACCTCTGAAATGGTGGGTGGTCAGTTTCTTGAGTTACTGTTAGTTCAAAGCAGTCAAGCGTGCTTCATATTGTTCAGCGTGACCCAAGGAAAGAGGATATCCCATTAGCCTCCTCGGCAAAAGCCATTATTAATCAAGCATTCTATATTTCTTGTTTCCCTCTAGGCTTCTAGCAGTATGACAACGGTGGATCTGGACAGCAGCGTTGGTGGAGTTACTCGCAGTCGATTGACCATCTACCCGAGTTCACAGCTGTCAACAGAAAGGCAAGACCCACGTCCTTTGTCTGAGATCTCCGCTAACGATAAAACTTCCCCCACACCTGTCCGCCTTTTTGGGTGGGGAAATGTGGGAACTTCTGGCAACGGGCCGTCGACTTCGAGTCGACGCTTTGATCCACGTCGGCGCATGCGATGCAGTGTACCCACTCCACAGACACAAAGTTTGCAAGCTGGAAAATTTGTGAAGTTCCAACAACACAAACGTCGTAGTATTGGTAGTCGTGCAGACACCAACACTTTGTCCACATCTTTGAGTATGACTTCGTCTGGGATGAGTGACCATTGGAGTCATTCGACATTTCCTCACCATAGTCATCCAACACTGGTAGAAGCGAAAGAAGGAAATGCGGTCACAGCAGACACGAGACAAACGATGGTGCTTTGCTCTGGTGATCCATCATGCTCATCAAGGCCGTTCAATCAAGGAGATGGTTGCAACACAGAATCCTGGGCTAGCAGTGGACAACCTCTATTATTTAGTGATCAAGACAGTTCTATGAGTCAATTAATGCTGTCAAACTTTGGGTACACTAGCAGTGATAGTCATAGCAGTATGCTCAATCGGTTAGCCGGAACTTCTACCCTACCATCAATTATGCAACTGCCCAACGACCCAGAAAATTGTCAAATACAGCATGTACCTGAATCATGTCGATCTAACGAAATAGATCGACAACCAACTGTGCCAAGTCCAAACGCACCAGAAGATCGTGGACTTCGTAATGCACTACCAGCGGACTTCGAACTGGAAGCCGCAGCTGGTTATGTGTGGCCACAATGGCCTTCAGCACTTACGGCTACTGAACAACTGAATGCTGATACGTACCTTTCTGATTGTCCACAAATTGACTTAAATCATCAGTTAGATGGGGGAAGTGATGAACATTTGCTATCGCTTAATCGTCAGCTTTGGCTTCGGCGAAATGCAAGACAAAGACAATACTATCAACGACAATCACAACTTCGCCGATCCGCTATTGGCACAAGTCTACCGGAACAAATCACCGAAGAAACAGTGGAAGAAGCAACTAGCTGGCAACAACCCGGTGACAATCCGTTGTTCAATGAAAGTGATGCAGAAGAAACCGGCGATCGGTATTGTCCAGATCCTACATCCATCAATGCAGTCAGCCAGTTGTGAGTGCACCGCTAAACGCTTTTTATATTGTTAAATATTGGACACGGTCAACATGTTCATTCCAAGGTCTTTTTCTATATCCTGCTTACAAAATGACCCAAACCACTATCGTGGATGACCCAGGATCTCTGTATAGCTTACATTATGATCAAATGTCTT